>PVJI01006592.1:0-85155 GCA_004026765.1 Micronycteris hirsuta | reverse complement strand
GTAATGAAAGAACTGCTAATAAGAATGGTTTTAAAAATATAAATAGCTAACATTAGATGGATTATAAATTGATTATAACATTTATACAGGGCAATCTGGCAATATATGAGAAATTTTTATTTTTAAACTTCTTTTAATCAATTATTTGAATCTACCGTGTAAGTAACAGAGAGCAAGTAAAATTCCAGAGACATAATTTTGCACTTGGAGTTCCTTGTGTCACACAAAATTCTTGTGCCCCAAGATGTTTGAGAATATTATTTACAGCATTAAAGATAAAAAATAACCTAAAAAGTCTGTAAGAGTATTGTTGAGTAAATTATGGTACCTTGACTTGATGGCTTATTTAACTAATGCAGCCAGTTAAAATGTTTTTATAGAGTTTAGATAACAAGAAAATTTCTCACACCTGTTAATGAGAAAAGCAAATCCTGAAGTGTTATATATAGTATGATAATACCCACATAAAGAGGCAAAAGACAGGAAGAAAATATACCAGAATATTACCATGATTATTTCTAAGTGATTATTTTTTATTCCATTGAAGTGTTGTATGTGTGTTTGAGTGTGTTCCTCAAGTTTCTGTAATGAGCATGTATTTGTTCTATTTTTTGAAATACTTTTTAAAAATAAAAGACAAAAAATTGGCATTTTTAGACTCGGAATATAGTGAATTTTTTTGTTATTGTAGTTAACCAATTAAGATGATCTGAAAGCCAAGTGCAGGGAACATGGGTTCATATTCCCACAGTATTGTCCTCTGTAATAACTAGAAGAGAGCGCATTTAAAAAGGAAACTTCTTAGCCCTGGCTGGTGTGGGTCAGTGGATTGAGTGCCAGCCTGCGAACTCAAGGGTTGCTGGTTCGATTCCCAGTCAGGGCATATGCCTGGTTGCAGGCCAGGTCTCCACTGGGGGCGTGTGAGAGGCAACCACACATTGATGTTTCTCTCCCTCTCTTTCTGCCGCCCTTCTCCTCTGTCTAAAAATAAATAAATGAAATCTTAAAAAAAAAAAAGGAAACTTTTTAGCTGACTGTGGTATAGCAAAATTTTTAAAAATCAGAGGAAGACTGAGTTATGAATACATTTACAGCTTAACAATAACCCACAACTTTTGGACCAACTTGAATACATTTACACATATTATTATTAATACACTGAAATCTTATGCTCAAAAGGATTGATTCAATGCCAGCAAGGACCAAATAAATTTTCTTGGAAAAGGAGGAGTCTCAATTTTTTACTTAATTAACTTGGTGTCTGACTAAATCTCAAAAAAAAGACAGAATAAAATTCCACAATTTGTTTCATTTATAGCTATGAGATTAAGAAATCAGTGTTATCACAAACTGAATGAAAATCCCTAATGTCTTTTCTGACGTATGCAATTAATATCTTAAGCCAACAATTGCTAACGTTTGATAGAATTTTAAAGTTATTCTTGGAATTAATCCAAATCTATTGTTCTGAGAATAATAATCAGAAGGCAAAACTTTAAAAAGGTGAAATTTCTAAAACATAAGCTAAATTGTAAATAAACAGAATTTTTCAGAAATAATTATGTAAAATTATCCTGAGAAATAAAATAAAGCACTTAGGGGCTTTTGCCTGCTAAGACTGCCTTCTCAAGAAAGCCAGCTCCACTAAGAAAGGACCCCCTCCCACAACGCTGTAAGCTGCCAAAGAAAAGACGTCAACAGTGTGTCAGCCTGTTTGACTTCACCGCCCTGCCCCCGATGTGGCGTCAGACAAGGACACCATGGCAGGGATGGGCACTCGGCACTTCGGGAGTATCACCATTCAGCGGGCCCTGCTCATAAGAAAGAACAAACTTACTGAATTGAGGGTGGAAAGAAGGGGAAGAAAAGGCTTTATTCAACAAATGTGATTTTACTGTATGATTATTTAGGAACTTTTTCTTTGGCTATAAATAAAGAGACTATTTTTAAATGTTGTCACAAATGGTAAAGCAGTGTAATTACCAGTCCATTTTCTTGTGAAAATGGATATTTGGAGGATAAAAATTTTACACCCTAAACCCTACCCATCCAAGAGATATATTAAATGGATGTCAAATTATAAACTCTTATCATCATGATAAATCATCATTACTGTGATTTAAAACCCACAAAGATGAAGCTCTAACACTTGGTCAAATATCACCAATATGTAAGAGCACCTGAAAGAAATTTTATTTGTAATATTAACTCTAATACATAGTGTTACGGCAAAATGTATTCAAACAAACTATAAAGATCTTTTTTTTTAATAGCTGGAGTGGGAATAAAAAGCCTACAGAAGCTGCTGTTTCAGGTAGAAACCTGCTTCATATGAACAAGTGCACTTTCCAACCCTTGGGGAGCCTTATACATATTTTTCTATTCTTTAAGGAATAAACATTTTATCATTAAATTTCTTTAGTGAAGGAGGAATATGGTTAAATGTTCTTGTTCCTTCTGGTCCCTAAGAAATGGGCTTCACAATTCACTAGAGTTAAGATATACAACTTATCATGCTAACATATTCCTACCAGGTTTTTAGTAGAGAGTTCTCAATCCTCACCCAGAACCAACCAACAAACAATAAACATCCCAACAAAACAGTGGCAAACACAACTGACAGAAACACTCATATTCAGAAAAGATTCCCAGACACCCACAGGCTACTAACTGAACCTACTCAGTGTTGCTGCAGGCACATTTCAAGAATCTCTGTAGCCCCAGAGTCTTTTGGCAGAGGACAGAACACACAGCAGAGAGTTGGGGGAATGGGTTCATTTGTGAAGAAAAGGAAAACATCAGGGCTGTTTCCAAAGCATGTGGTAATGAGTTTCACCAAACAAATTTCAACAAAAAAACTGCAGGAAAACAGAGTAAAACAAACTATTCTCCTAAAGCTATAAATTGCCATACAGGGCAATTCTTTTAATCAATACATATACAATAGCCAACTTAACCAGTACTATATTTTTCTATCATTTTTACAACTTCTAGAAAAAATATAAATGCTAGGAGAGCTATCTACTTAAGCATAGTTAAGTGCCTGTATAGGAACCCAAATCATGTAGGCATTTATAAAAATTCATTTAAAAAAAAACTGTTTAAGTAAAGAAGAAAAAATAACCTGTATGACTTGAAGAAGAGGAGGAAGATTATCAAGTCCTTCAGAGCAAAACAAACAAAACTTCTGCTTAGTTAAAAGGACAAATAAAAACCCTAAATCTTAAACTGGACTTAGTTTCTTAATCTATCATTCTGCCTTTCCAAAGACCACACCAGATCACTGCATTTTAAGCCTAGGTCTCCAATGACAACTGCAGAAGCACAGACAGCACACCATCCTGTGACATGGTATTTTGACTTTGCTGTGTAGACAATGTTTATCATCTAGCCAAGCCTGCTTTTCTGTTATGCTAAGCCAAGACCAGAGAAGAAAAGAAATCTAGACAGATTGCAGAATATGTAGAAAAGAAGTGAGCCATGGAGGAAAAACAATATTCACCAATGTCAAAAGTTGTGAATGCCGCCCAACCATTGGGTTGCTCAATAGAGGTCATTTCTAAACTATTTCCCCTTTTACAAAGTCCCAAGAACCCACAAAAATTAAGATCACAAGTTTTTGCTCTTCTATTATCTCTAATCTATACAAATATTTCCTTTAAGTAGTATATTAGTTTTCCCTTATTTAAAAAAATTCAACAAAATTACAAATTCACTGCTGGCTTAAGCCCTAAAGCCCATAGCTTGCTTATCACCTTGAGCTGACACAGGGTGATGAGTTCAAGGTTCCTTTATCTTTTAAAGGTCAAGGATGAGATAGCTTGGCCTGCTCTAGGGACACAGGTTATATACCCCAGCACCCTTAACACACTGCTCAGAAAAAGAACGCTGTTATTCACAAAAGAGAGGGAAAGAGAATCTGAACATATTAACACAAATCAATTCCAACTGCTAAGAAAACCTCAAGCCACAACCTATTTGATGGTTCATTTAAAAAAAAAAGAGTTTTCACGGAGGTTCCGTAGCTCAGGGGTTAGAGCACTGGTCTCATAAAAAAAAGAGTTTTGTTTACTTGGAAAGCATTCAAGCAACAGACGAATACCGACACTAGTCAGAAAGGGTAGCTAATAATCCACCACACACAACACAAGCTGGAATTAACACACTGAAACCATGACAAAAATATGAGGCTGAGACCTCTTTGGCTCTCCTCTCCCTCCTGAATGATTAAGTTCAACAGATTCAAGTTGAGATTCATGTACCTAAATGGTTAGATGCATCAAAAAAGTAATTCTGAATAACCTTTAGGGTCTAAAAAGAAATAACCTTTAGGATTTTCTTTTCTCGCTCTGGAAGACATAAGTTAAAAAGCCATTGATTATATATAAAACCCAGTAAGACAAATTATTTTATCTTCTGCTCAGTGTATAAGAGCTACCACTCAGTAGAGAAATTCCTAAGTGCCAGGTCCGTGTTAAGTGTTGTACCAATAATCACTTCATCCAACCTGGGAGGTCTACGACAAAGCAGCTACTGCCAATGGGGCCTCTATGAGGAGGAGGCTCACCACCTTGCTGCAGCTGGATGGGCACAGCACTGTATCGGTTTTGTTTTGAAACCTAGGCCCAGAAAGCCTGGATATGTGACTGGCAAACATCACATAGCTCATAAGAAGCAGGCCCCAGAAATCAAAGTGAGGCCTGTGGAACTCCAAGAAGGCCTGCTCTGTCCACTCTGCATTACTTTGATGCCTCTGATACTTTTTAAAATCCCTACACAACTATAAAACTTGACCTTTCCAAGTGAAACTAGCAATAAAACTGGTCATCTTTTACATGTTAAGTTTTTTTTTTCTTTTAAAAAATGTTATAACGAAAATAAATGCTTCTCTTCCAGTAGCACTTTAAAATATTTTCAGAGCACCAGCAAATAAAGTGTACTATTATAAACAAAAATATTACAGTACTGTGACCTTGCTAATATATAATATAAATATGAAGTA
The DNA here is from genome assembly GCA_004026765.1 of Micronycteris hirsuta. Classification (NCBI taxonomy): domain Eukaryota; kingdom Metazoa; phylum Chordata; class Mammalia; order Chiroptera; family Phyllostomidae; genus Micronycteris; species Micronycteris hirsuta. Next base: position 80,153 of record PVJI01006592.1, on the reverse strand, counting down.
TTTATTACACATATTATATTCATTTTATCTGAAGTCTCTAAAAATTGCTATGAGGGAACCATTGCTAGGCCATGAAAAATGGATTCCATCAATGCTCACTATAGTTCTGTGCTTGGATGTCTTGTTAAATTCTGTATTTATTATACATATTATAATTCACCATATTATGTGAGTTGTGACCCAACCTATGTGGCTGTGACTGGTACTACTTTTTAGATAATTCAGTAAGAGCAAAATGTGTAACTTGGCCTAAAAGCTCTGTCAGACATGGCTGGCCCTGCCTGGCTTCCCCACTCACCTCTCTTCCTTAGAGCACTGGTCTTGCTCCCTCTTGCCACTGAGCCTTTGAAAAAGGTATTTCATCTTTCTATAAACTCCATACCATTGCCACAAAGCTCACACTTCTGATTCTTTCACCTCTTAGCTCAAAATTCTCTTTCACAAAGACACTTACCCTGACTGCCCTAGACAAGCTGTTTCCCCTGTTGTACCCTCTCATACAGCACCTTCCATACTTTATTTGACTAATTTCTGTCCCTCCCTGAGGACGAGAAACCTGTTGCTCAACATTATATCCTCAGCACCTAGCTCAATGTCCAGCACATACACACTGACTCAATAAAACACTGAGCATCTAGTACATGTCAGAAACTGTTCTAGGCACCAGGGAGACATCCTGGACCTTAGATTCTAATAAGAGGAAACAGACAAGGGGGTAAGGATATGAAAATGGAAAAAGAATCAAACATTTACAGTGCTTTTGAGAACAATAAGGCAACAATGAGGGTGGGGCAGAAAGAGGTGGGGGTTTTCTTGGTGGTGGTGGTGGTGATGGACTTTAATTTTTTTTTTAATTTTTAATTTAAAAATGTTCTTTTTATTGAATTTATTGGGGTGAAATTGGTTAATAAAATTATGTAGGTTTCAGGTGTACAATTCTGTAATATATCATCCGTGTATTGTACAGTGTGTTCACCACCCAAAGTCAAGTCTCTTCCCAACACCATTTATCCCCTACCCCTATTTATCGCTGGTAATCACCATGCTGGTGTCTGTGTGCATGACGGTGTTTTTTCTTGTTTTGCTTAATCCCTTCACCTTTTTCACTCAGCACCCCCAACTATTATGAGTCTCTTTCTACTTTGTTAGCTTATTTTGTTCATTATGTTCATGAAATTCCACAATGAGTAAAATCATATTTGTCTTTCTCTGACTGGCTATTTCACTTGGCATAATGCTCTCCAGGTCCACTGATGCTGTCACAGAGGATAAGATTTCCTTCTTTTTTACAGTCAGGTGGTATTCCCTTGTGTAAAATGTACCACAACTTTTTTATCCACTCATCTACTGATGGATACTTGGGCTGCTTCCAAATCTTGGCTATTGTAAATAAAGCTGCAATGATCACAGGGGTGCAGATATTCTTTCAAATTACTCTTAAATGAAGTGGTATGCCAGGCAAAGAAATTTTGAGCAATGATTGGACAGAGGTGAGGTACAGGAGTGTAACTCAGCAAGTATTTGGGAAATGATGATTCCAGGTGGAGGAGTAGCAAGTGAAAAGGCCTGCAAAGGGAGGGTGCCTGGAACAAGCAGCTCCCACATAATGGGCACTCAATAATGATGTTTTGTATAGATCAGATGGCACAGAAAAGCTACATAACAAGATCAAGCTGCTAATTATCACAGATGCCAAAAATCTGCTAATTACCACAGATGCCAAGGTGAAGCTAAGTTTTCTTCAGATAACTTCTCTGTTGGTAATAACACACTATGTGGTCCATGGAACAAAAATCTTTACATATGCCCCAAATCAACACTTCCCTGCTCCTCACTGTTCCCCCCAATCAAACTTGCCCTTGTCATTGTGCTTGTCAAATTCCAAAATATATACTTGTTACTGTCCCTCAATGTTCAGCGATAAGTATTTCATACATAACTTGAACCTACGTACCTGAAGATGCTAAATTCCTTTTTAAAACAGTGTCGCCAATTTAAACATAAAATGGCTTTAACCCACCTCAGGTAGCAAATTCTCAGGTATGTTTCACTGCAGTTAAATCACTGAGACTGACAACTGAGCTCAAATATATGTACATGAAAATATTTTATTGTCAATTTAATGTCTTTTCAAAGGTTTTAATAGTAAAAAGTAAATACAGCCAAAATGAGAAACAGAAGAGGATTTTGTTCTAATCCCATAGGAAGGTATTATAAAGAAGCAGCAGAAAAATTACCTTCATGGCCAATGAAAGCATGCCATGAAGACATGCCTACCATAAAGATGAAAACAGCATTGTACATTTTGAAACAAACTAAAAGAATTTAAGGGAATAACATAACATACGAGAACAAAATCAGAATTAGAAGAACTCAGAAATGAGGTAACAGTACTAAAAAATATATATATTAAAACTAAAGAAAAAAAATTAGGTATCAAAGAAAGCATGTTACAAATGAACACCAAATTAGAAAGTATGTAAAATAAATAAATGTAATGTGCGTTAAGACAAAGAGAAGATAAAAAGGAAAATTTTAGAACGAAAATGAAATAAAGTAATTAAATAAATGATGAGAAAGTGATTCAGAAGATAGGCAAAGAAGATTCAAATATATAGAATATCAGTTCTCAGAGACAAGAACAAAAGCAATGAAATAGAACAGTGCTGAAAATTTTAATATAAGACACCTTTGCTGAAGTAACCAAAAAAAGAAAAAAGAAAAAAGACTTGATATTGTACATTGAAAAAACACACCACATACCTAGGAAAACTGTCCCAAAACCATTAGCCTGAAGATATATTCTACTAAAGGTAGTGTACTTTAAAGCAAAAAATCTTTTCTCGATTGTTGTTGTTTCACCAATAGGAGGTTTTACTGAGAGATGAACGTTTACACAATACCTAAGAAAAAACAACCTTGGTGTCTCAAATCACAGCAATGCATGGCTGGCAGGGTCGGAGCATGTGATGGCTGGATATGCTGTACTCAGACCAGCTCTTATTTGATTCATGAGTCTGTTCTCCAACATTCCCAAGAAGAGGTCATTACTTTTGCTTGAATATCTCCAGTTACAGGGAAACATTACTTATAATAGCAGCATATTCCATTGTTGGGCAGCCATAACTGTTAGACAGTTCTTAACATTGAGTAGAAGGCTATCTTCTTCTTTTTTTTTTTTTTTAAGATTTTATTTATTTATTTTTAGACAAAAGGGAAGGAAGGGAGAAAGAGAGGAAGAGAAACATCAATGTGTGGTTGCCTCTCACATGGCCCTCACTGGGGACCTGGCCTGCAACCCAGGCATGTGCCCTGACTGGGAATTGAACCAGCAACCCTTTGGTTCCCAGCCCACACTCAATCCACTGGGCTACACCAGCCAGGGAAAAGCCTGTCTTCTTATTTGTTCTAATTTCCTGTGTGGAGCCAAAGAATGAATCTGGAACTTCTTCCATTTAGCAGCCTTTTGATTATCTACAAACATTAGGTATGGGCTCCTTGGATCTACTTTTCTTCAGGTGGTGCACCTCAGTTCCTTCAAACATTTCTCATATTTCTTTAATTTAAGCTAAAGACATAATCCAGGCAACTCTGCATGGTGAGCCTGACCTTGATGCTGCGAAGTCAGTCAGCTTTGAGCTAAAATTCTGGCTGTGCCACTTCTGGCCATATGTCTGGCCTTTGGTGAGTTTCCTAACTATTCTGAGTCTCAGTTTGCTCCTTTGTAAAACAGTGATAATCATGACTTACATGATTTAGGTGAGATGATAAATGTAATGTGTATACAAAATATCTGGCATAGAATGCATATAAAGAAAAATAATCTCCAAAAGATTATTGGAGGAGAAGAAAAATCAGATTTCCCTAACACTATGAGAGAGGCACTTCAAGTGAGAAGAAAACGGAATAGCTTATTTAAAATACGCAAGGAGGGCTTCTCAACTAAAGATCCCATAATGACTTCTGGCCAAGATGGAGGCATAGGTAAACACACTTCGCCTCCTCACACAACCACAGAAAGAATTACGACTAGACCTCAAAACAAAAAACAGCCAGAACCATCAGAAAATCGAGCTGTATGGAAGTCCCACAACCAAGGACTGAAGAGAAGCCACATTCATCCAGACAAGTAGGAGAGGCAGTGACACAGAGATGGGCGGTGGCTTGAATGTGGTTTTATCAACCACATTCAAGTGTAGTTGATAAAAATCCTTGGGAGTGAGTGATCCCAGCCCCAGGACAGCCCAGGACTCCCAGCACCAGGAAGATAAATCTCCATAACTTCTGGCTAGGGCAGCGGAAGAAACTTCCAGATTTTCAGGAGACTTCCTTAAAGTGCCCACATGGACCTAAAACATATACAGACCCAGCCCCTCTGGAATTCAGCACCACGGTAATAGCTAGAAGGGCACCAGTCACATACAGGGAGTAAGCGAAGTGACTGGGAACAAGGTGAGTGCCAGGCACACCTCTAGAAGCCAGGCAGTGCCATTGTCCCCTATCTGAGCCCTGCCCACATGCAGAGCTAAGAGCAGTGAAGTAGGTTACCCTGCCCAGTACCTAAAGCTCCACCCGATACATTTGTAGGTGCCTTTTCTACAATAGGCCATGCTCCTAAGCCATGGAGTCAAAGCAGCTCTACATCATATATAGAAACAAACACAGGGAGGCTGCCAAATTGAGGAGACAAAGAAATATGGCCCAAATGAAAGAACAGAACAAAACACCAGAAAAAGAACTAAATGAAACAAAGATAGCCGACCTATCAGAGGCAGAGTTCAAAACACTGGTGATCAGGATACTCAAAGAAATCACTGAGTACAGTAACAATGTAAGAAAGACCCAGGAAGAAATGAAGGTTATGCCAAGTGAAATAAGGAAAAATCTTACAGGGAACCAACAGTGGAGAGGATGAAGCCAGAATTCAAATAAACAATATGAAACATAAGGAAGAAATAAGCATTTGACCTGAACAGCAGGAAGAAAAAAAGAATAAAAAAATAATGAGGATAATATAAGCAGTTCCTAGGACATCTCTAAACATACCAACATCCGAATCATGGGGATTCCAGAAGGATAACAGGAAGAGCAGGAAATTAAAAAATTATTTGAAACAATAATGAAATAAAACTCCCTAATTTGGTGAAGGAAACAGACAAACAAGTCCAGGAAGCACAGAGTCCCAAACAAGATGGACCCAAAGAGGACCGGTCCAAGACACATTATATAAAATGCCAAAGGTTAAAAGATAAAGAGAAGACTTCTTGCCAAGATGGTGGTGTAGGTAGATACACTTTGCTTCCTCGCACAACCAAAAGAAGGATGATAACAAATTTAAAATTAAAAAAAAAAAAAACCAGAACTGACAGAAAATAGAACTGTATGGAAGTCTGACAACCAAGAAGTTAAAGAAGAAACATTCATCCAAACCGGTAGGAGGGGTGGAGATGGACAGCTGGGGTAGAGAGGGCTCACGGCAAGGCAGCGACTGGAGGACTGGGGCAGGCAAGGGGGCAGCTGGCAGAATGGGTGGTCCCACATCTGTGTGCGGATAAACCAGGAGGAGCAATGGAGGAGCAAGACAGACTGCTCAATCCAGGGTTCCAGTGCGGAGAAATGAAGGCTCAAGATCTCTGACTGAAAAGCCTGCGGGGGTTTAGGTGGCAGGAGAAGTTCCCAGACTCACATAAGTGTTCGTGAGAGAGACACACAGGGTCCTAGAATGTACACAAAACCACCCACCCGGAGAATCAGCACCAAAAGGGCCCAGTTTGCTAGTGGGTAGCAGAGGAAGTGACTAAAAGCTGGCCAAGACCTGAACAAGCTACATTGTTCCCTCTCGGCACCTGCCCCATATACAGCGCTAAAACATAGCGACATGGGTTACCCCACCCTGCAAATAACTAAGGCTCTGCCCATTACAATATAACAGGTGCGCCAAGACAAAAAAATACGGCCCAAATGAAAGAACAGACCAAAGTTCCAGAAATAATACAACTAAGCAATGAAGAGATAGCCAACCTATCAGATGTAGAGTTCAAAACACTGGTAATTGGGATGCTAACAAAATTGGTTGAGTATGGGTGCAAAATAGAGGAAAAAGTGAAGGCTATGAAAAGTGAAATAAAGAAAAATATACAGGGAACCAACAGTGACAGAAGGAAACCCGGACTCAAATCAACGATTTGGAGCAGAAGGAAGAAAGAAACATTCAACCAGAACAGAATGAAGAAACAAGAATTCAAAAAAAGTGAGGAGAGGCTTAGGAACCTCTAGGACAACTTTAAATATTCCGAATCATAGGGGTGCCAGAAGGAGAAGAGGAAGAGCAAGAAATTGCAAACTTATTAGAAAACATGATGAAGGAGAATTTCCCTAATATGGCAAAGGAAATAGACTTCCAGAAAGTCCAGGAAGCTCAGGGAGTCCCAAAGAAGTTGGATCCAAGGAAGCACACACCAAGGCACATCATAATTACATTTACCCAAGATGAAAGATAAGGAGAGAATCTTAAAAGCAGCAAGAGAAGAGCAGAGAGTTACATACATGCAAGACTCTCAGCTGATTTCTCAAAAGAAACTTTATGGGAAAGAAGGGACTGGCAAGAAGTATTCAAAGTGATGAAAAGCTAGGACCTAGAACCAAGATTACTCTATCCAGCAAAGCTACCATTTAGAATGGAAGGGCAATTAAAGTGCTTCCCAGACACAAGGTTAAGCTAATGGAGTTCATCATCACCAACCCATTATTACCTGAAATGTTAAAGGGACTTATTTAAGAAAAAGAAGACAATCAAAACTATAAACATTAAAATGGCAATAAACTCACAACTATCAACAACTGAATCTAAAAAAAAAAAAAACTAAGCAAACAAGCAGAACAGAAACAGAATCATAGATATGGAGATTTGGAGGGTTATCAGCTGGGAGCGGGAAAGGAAGTAGGCGAAAATGTGCAGGGATTAAAAAGCATAATTGGGAGGGACAAAATAGACAGGGGGATGTTAAGAATAGTAAATGGAGAAGCCAAAGAACTTATATGTACGACCCATGGACATGAATTAAATGGGGTGGGGATTGCTGGAGGGAATGGAGGGTACTGTGCAGAGGGAGGCAAAGGGGGGAAAATTGGGACTACTGTAATAGCATAATCAATCAAATATATTTAAAAATAAAAATAAAATACACAAGGAAAGGATACTTCAACCAATGTTCTTTTACATAACAATATATATCTAGCTAAATTGACTTTCAAGTATAAAGGCAATAGAAAACTAAAATGTAATAATTCCAGGTGCGTCTTCCCACACTTCCTACAAAATGTACTAGAGAATAAGCTTTGGACAACCAAACTAATGGAAGAAACATCATGATAAGTACTGAGAGTGAGCATTACATGCATATGAATTTACCTGTAAAACACACACTAAATGATGGTTATTGGAGATAAAGTAAGGTGTTTGGTTCTGACAACATAGATATAGTATAGTTACTTAAAAAAGAAAAGGAGAATGGGAGGGCATACAAGAGGAGTAGAATAATAATACTGCCTTCCTTATCATTAGTAATGATGAGTAAAAGAGTATTTCTTCAAATAAGATGCAGAGGAGATGGGAGGCAGGGGAAGTAGGAGATTATTATTATCAGCTAATTTTAGTAGGGAACCAATAGACAATAACCAAATATAGATAAGATTAAACATTATATAATGTTAGTTGTGGTAGACAATAAAATGGCCAAAAATTTTTCCTTCTTTCTATGCACAATCTTTGCAATGCAACTTTTCTACTCTCCCCATCAAGAAGTACACTATATTTACTGCTCCCTTTGAATCTAAGATTGGCATGTGACCTGCTTTGGCCAAAGCATAATGCTAACAGAGGGAATTAATGGACAATGAAAAAAGTGGGGTAGTAACTAAAGTGCTACATAATGGCATTAGAATATGGTAGCCCTTAGAACAATAATATAAGTTGTTCTTTAAAATACCCAACAAAACAATAAACAAAAACAAAATCACACTAAGCAATGGGGAGAGAGAATAAATAAAACAAACCATACAGAGAAAGATCATTCACTTAAAAGACTCATGTACATACATATATAATATAAAACAATGACAGAACTGAGGACAAACATATTGGTTATATGAATAAATTTAAGTGGACTCAAATTCATCTAATAAAATAAAATTTCAGACTGTCTAGCAAAGCAGAACCCAACATTATGCTATACTACTATTGTGGTACTACTGAGAAGTAATCTGGATCTTGTGAAATTAAAAAAACAATGTGAAAAAAAGTAAATATGGCAGATTATAATTTAAGAAATAAAAAATATATGTACACATATCTGTTTATATTAAGAAAAACAAGCAATGGAGGGATAGAGCACAAAGTTTTTAATAGTTCCTTAGAAGGGAAGGGAGAGAACAGGGTGGAGGAGATGGGGATAAAATCCAGACTTTTCTAAATACGGTATACCTTGCTTTTTAACTTTGACTTTGGAACCATGACCAAATGTTAACTAGTCACAAAACAATTATAATTTTAAAAGTGATCCCTAAGAACTGAAAATCAAAGAAAACAAACTGAAATGTATCCAGCTGGGGGTATAAACTCACAGAGAGGGAACTAATTGAAAAGGCTTTATAAAATAGCAATCAGAATGTATGTCCCTCAAGGGGGATATGCTAAATAACAACAAAAAAAAAACTGCAAGAAGTCTTACACTGTTCTCAATTATCATATTGGTGGTTACTGTATTGGTTTCGTTATTCTGAGACAGCTAGATACATATCATGGGATAAAGCAAATGAATAACTGTGCATTTGATTTCTACCATTCCCATTATCACTGAGAACCAGGATTCCCGGTATGAGAGAAAGAAGATGCTTGTATAGTGTATGTAAGATAGAAGAGGTTAAGTAGAAACTGTAGCCCTAATATTGAACCAGAAAGACCCGTTTGAATGCATGATGTATTTTTATCTGAAAGGGAGAAGGGAGAGAGGGGGAGAAAAAGAAAAAAAATTTTCTTAGCTCTGTCTGCTGTGAAGGCTCAGAAACAATGAACGACCCAGTACAACTGCCACTCCAGCACCCAGGCTGTGATCTTGAAATACCATTTTCCATGAAAAGTAACCAGAGCTCCTTGGAGAAGTGCTGATTTTGGGTCTGGGGCAGAACATATATAAGATGAGCCTAGAACATCCTGTCATATCATAGGGGAAGTAAAAAGAATGAGGCAACAAAGAGAGGCTGAGACAACTGGATCATTAGTAAGGGGTAAAACTGCAACTATGAGTTCATAATGATCCTAAAACAAAATAACTGACTGGTCCCCACTGAAGAATTCTAGTAAATCAACTCACTTTTCAAAAAAGCAGTAAGTGAAGGGAAAGAATCAAATCTACATTCTGCTCTTTCTATAACAATTGCAAACCCCAGATAAGTGAGTTTTTCTTTACAGATGTATTCCAACAAATGAAAGAAAAAGGAATGCTAGAATTACAATACCACAATATTGCAACCTCTAATGAAATAATGGATATAGATTAAACAGGAGGAAGGGAGAATATATGAAACAACCCAAGGGGACTAAAACCAGTAAAATCAGGGTTGCAGGAAACTCTACAGGACAAATGACCCTGTTTCTTCCACAAATGGAAGAAAGAGAAAAAGACCTATAGAAAAAGAGACATATTAGACATTTCAATAATCACCATGTGGTAGTCCTTACATGGATCTTTGACTCAAAACAGAAAAATAAAAACTCGCAACCCATGAGATAACTGGAAATTTTAATAGTAAGTGAATATTTGATGATAATAAAGACTTATTTTTAAAAAACAATAATAATGAGGAAAAAAAAATGCCCAGCTGGTGTAGCTCAGTGGATTGAGCGCGGGCTGGGAACCAGAGGGTCCCAGTTCGATTCCCAGTCGGGGCACATGCCTGGGTGTGGGCCAGGTCCCCAGTGAGGGCCATGTGAGAGGCAACCATACATTGCTCTTTCTCTCTCCCTTCTCCTCTCTCTGAAAATAAATAAAATCTTTAAAAATAATAATAATAATGTCGTTTTGTTTAAAAAAATCTGTCTTTGAGAGATACACACCGAAATATTTACCAATGAATATTATATGGTATCTAGAATATGCTTCAAAATAAAACAAAAAGGGAGAGAGTGTGCGTTGGTAGAGATGAAACAGCACTGGCCTCGATAGTGGTTGAATAAGGACGGGGTGAGTACACAGAGGATTCATTAAATTCTTCTGTCTTCTGGGGTTATCTAAAAAGTTTTCCATAATAAAAAATTCAACCAAACCAACAACCAGGCCGAAGGGGACTTTCCCCTTCCCTTGGCCACAATGCTCAGAAAGTTTTCTATGGTTCAAGACTCACCATTGTATTCACCTCTCTGGTGACTATGCCACCTTGTGTTACCTTTTGGTTTTCTAGTCCAATTCCCCAAACAGCTTATCTAAGGTAAGAGATCTGTCAGAACCTCATTTTCACTTTCACTGCTTTTTCAGCTCTATCAAACTGCTCTAACAACACATTCCGGCAAACCTAAATATTCGTTTTTCTTTTTCATATGAAAAACAAAGTAAAGTAGAGCATGTGACATAGAGTAGACTAATCTTCTCTAATTCTTCCCACAGAATAATTAAAATGAGGCCTAAGCATCACTTAAGACATCTCGACCAGAATTTGGCTCCCTTGCAGGGATTAGGAGTTCAAGTAAAAAATGGAGTGAACATATCCCCAAACCGTTCTCTGAAAGTGAACCAGGGCTGCCAAAAATTTCAGTGACTGCAGGTCCTGTCCCCACAGTCTTCCAGCATGGCACATGTCCAACACATAGTAAAGTCTGGACAGAGTCCCATGTCAGTAAATGAACACCCAAACACATCAGTTCACACTAAAAGACAAATGATGCTGTTTTCCATTTGGAATATTTGTTAAAATATTACAAAGGAGTAAGTCAAAGGTAAAAGTGGTCCAACAGGTAAAAACCAGAAAAGCCCAACGCCAACAAAGATCTTTAACCACAGACATCACTTACACAGTATCAAGAAACAAACAGAACTGGGTGCAGGTGAGTAGGAGGACTGAACTAATGCAGAGATGCAGAGCCTCCTCCCACTTTTTTTTTTTTTATGTACAGCTGAGTTTAAAGGAAAGAAAAGGAATTCCTCAGGTGTCAGAAATGAGAGAGAACTTAAAGGCAGGCATTCAGAGCAAGAGAGGGCTGGGACTGCTGAAGGGAAGAGGGTGGTATAAGACCTGAGTGTAGACCCCAACATACAGGAGCCACACAGAGACCCAGACACGGTTTCAGGCCTGTGGGGGACAGGAACTGGACCAGAATAGAAAACTGGACACATACAACAGCTACGCTATCAGAGAGGACTAAATTAAGAATTCATAGCCCTGGCTGGTGTGACTCAGTGGATTGAACACTGGCCTGCAGACTGAAAGGTCACTGATTCAATTTGCAGTCAGGGCACATGCCTGGATTGTAGGCCGGGTCCCCAGTTGGGGCATGCAAGAGAACCAATTGATGTTTCTCTTGCACATCGATGTTTCTCTCCCTCTCTCTCTCCTTCCCCCTCTCTCTAAAAATATATAAATATTTTTTTAAAAATTAAAAACTCATAAACTGGTCCTGAGATTTGGCAACCCCCGTCTATACCTGTCTAAGCCCTTAGGTGAGAAGAGTCTGTGAGAGAAATCACACCTCACACCTGCTCCACAAGTGGGTGTTAAGAAGAAAGAATATGCATGGTTAATTAACCAAACCCACCATGTCAAAGACAGAGGTTCTCAGACTAAAGAAAAGCAAACCAGAATCTTTATGCTATTCACAAAAACACATCTAAAGCACTACAGAAAGGCTGAAAGTAAGAGGATGAAAAAGTTATTTGAGAGAAATACTAACCAAAAAGGGAAAAACTAGGTATAATTTATATCAAAGAAAGCTGAGTTCAGGACATAACAAAACAATAAACCGCAAATTAGAACAACGGCATTAATTAAACTATCCAAAGCAAAAGCCGACAGAATTACAAGGAAAAGCCAACAATTTCAAAACCAAAGGAGAAATTTTTAAACAAAAATATTCCAATTATAAACTTATAAATCAAGCAAACAAATATAATTAAGTAAATAAATGAAAGATAACAAAGTTGATCTACTGGACAGATGGAACCCTATACCACTTAACAATTTAAAAAATTATATTAATATTTTCCTTCCAAATACATTTGGAATATTTTTAAAAACCGACTAGGTCATAAAGCAAGACTCAAAAAACACCATAGTGGGGACCAGGGTGCAAATTTGAACAATCTCCACTTTCTGCCCCATTCTCTGATCATAGACAGAGAAATGAATCCTCCCACTAACCTAAAGAGAACACTGCATCTATCTAGAGAGAGAACTGATGTAGGAAAAAAAGCTAAACAGTTATACGGATCATGGAATGATTATGACACTTACCATCGCTGAGCAGCTAACTAATCCCATGAAAAAGAAACAAAACTTCTTTACACTGTGTCACATCACCCTGGAGTGATGCAAAGACTGGGGAGGAGAAGGAGTAAGTCATTTAGGGGAGAGGGAAAACTAGAAATAACATAAGTAGTTGGTTTTCACAGCTGATAACCTGTGGGTTTTATTAAAATTCTTTTTTTCTTAGCCTAAGACACTTAAAACCTTTCATTAGCTGCCGTTTTCCCTAGACAACTTACCTAATTACAAATTCTTTGTTTTGCTTTTCCTTATCTGTAAGCTCTCCAAGAAAAGCTAAGGCCTGAAAGCAAACCAGTATATTATCACCCCTTGGTCCACCACTGGCAGTTTAGATAATCAAGATGCATTACCAGGTACACTTTCCTGTCCAAACGTGAGTTATGAAAAAAGATCTCTACTCCTAAGGGCAGCTGTTGTTCACTACAGCTGCTACATGCAGCATTAAGAGTGTTCAATTTACCAAGATAAGAAGACAAAGATCAAGCTCTAATATAATCACTTTTCAAAATGCTTGCAAGCATTTAAAAGGGGGAAGAACTATGAGGGGCAAATTCGCTTTACTCAAATTAGAAATCTAATGAAAATTTAGAGGAAAGTCTTTAAATTTACTTCAAATACTTTACTGAAAACATCTGATCTTCACTTATAATTTCCCAAACATTATTCAGTTAAAATGTCTCTGTCTGTAAATGTCTCTGCAATATTAAAACTGAGTATCAACTGCTTGTAAAAATTTCTCCAAGGAGTTAACATCAACAAAACACAGCCATCGGTGCCACTCAGACCCTGCCCTGTGGTTTTTATGTGGATCTTTCCTCATTCAGATCATTAAATCTTTCTGTTACCAGATACCATGGTAGTATTTTACACACACATAGAGATATAGATATAAAATGAAACTATTACTTCATTTGTACATCAAAATAAATCTCCTCTTTAAATATAATAGCATGGTATCTGTTACGGGAAGGAAGATCTAATTTCATGAGAAAGGAGAAAAAGAAAAATTTAAACAATGATGGATTTTTAAACTAGTCTGTGACATTTTCCAGAACGAATAGTACTAATAAAAAAATTGGGGTTAAATAATGTATTTCCTTGTTTCTGCTTATCTGAAGTTATCCAGAGTATTTAGATAATTATGGAATTTCAGTTTGAAGATGTCTGAGAAAAACCTCCAGATTAAGTTCCTATGCCACTCTTACTAAATGTCACTCTGTACAGATGAGGAAGTAAGCACACCAAATGATAAAGGCTGTTCTCTGCCAAGAAATAAAACAGATGACTCCTCCCATCTGAAAGATAAGGACGTGTCTGGGAAACGCAGGAAGCCTGGTTTGAAGCTGTCCAAGACCTGCCAGTTTCAGTCAGGGCTTCAAACTGATTCAGTCCCATCAGTGCAGCAGTCACCAAAGGGACAACCTCTCCGAGACGGCCAAGGTGGGGCACCCAATCATTCTCAGACTGAGTGAGGCAGGGGAAACCAACACCCCTTCCAATGACAGTCAGTGTGGCTGTGACTGTGGAAAAGCTTCCAAGTGGATGAGTGACGGCAGTGGCATACCAGCTGTGGGATCTGTTGGAGCACAGGACTGTCCCCGTTCACATGACCACCATACTCACTGCAGCCTCTCTTCATTATCACCCACATGCCAAATGACAGCTCAGAGTTGGCCAGGGAATCCAAGGCTTTGATTAGCTCAAGCCACCTAAAAGCAGCACTGTCCTTAATTGTAAACTCCATTAGGAAAAGACGATACTGTGTTATATGTACAGAGGTGAAAAGCAAGATTGCATAATGGGACATGGAGTGTTCTCTCTTTAATTTCAACCAAATTTGCTACATGTTACTTTTTCCAAATACATCCCAAAAGGATTAAGTGACTCTTCCACTGCTTTTAGCCCTTTCCCATCTCAGGCCCCTGCTTTTCTAAAGGGGCCAACATGCTAGTTAAAATGTAGCTGAAGTGAAGAGGCTGGCAAGGTAAACCACACATCCCTGATTTTCTCACCACAAAATGGAAAAGTTAAGGCGGAAATCCACAATAAGAGGATTCATCGGCAGAAATATGATATCAAGAAAAATAAAAAATAAAGACATCACATTCAATTAAAGTTAAATTCAACAGTTGTAGGAATGCTAGGTGCAGAAGACATGTTCAACATACAACGTAATTTAACTAACCTCAATCCTTTAGCTATGATCAAAAAAAATTACCAAAATGACAATAAACTGAGGATATGGTTCATTGTCCTCACTCAGCACACCAAATGAAGATCCTAGGTCTCCATGCACCTAATGACCCAGCACCTGGAGCCACCTCGGGGTGGGCCAGTTAGTGTCTGAAGCCTGCTAGGCCAGGAGAGGCTCTGCCCCACTGTAGCAAGCCCACTGGACAGCAGTGTTCCTGTTAGGCACAACTCTCAACTCTGCAATAGGGACCTCTCCGTGGAAAACAAAAAGTAAGCAGCTCAGAAAACCTTTTCCCTAAGGTCTCTGGGTCAAATACCCTGGAGGAGAAAGGAACAAAGAGCCACATCTCAAATCTCATTATTCCTGGTAGTTATGGTCTATCAGGTGTCCACAAACACTGAACCATTCATTGCTTCTAGGGGAAAACCAAGGTTAGGTTCCTACAAGCCCTCTGACACAATATTTTTGTGAGCCAATCAATACATCCTCCTGTTTTATGTGTGCTTCTATTTAGAGATACCTTATTTAATGTACACTGCTGATTCACTAATACTGAACTCACCAGCAACTGCCCTATGACTCCTGCCTGAATGAAGCTTATATAACACTAATATTTTTCTCCGTAAGGCATATCATGGTCTTCTTTTGCTTTGACACTATACTTGGGGGCCATGTTTAACAGCAAAATCACCAAGAAAATGCACAAAAATGTGGAAAACGCAGCACTAAAGACTGTGAAAAGAACACTTGTTTACAGCACGACAGCTGCAACAAGCAGGCCGAGCGTTGCCTCGTTCCCACCTCAACTGGGGAACCTGCGCACTGGGAGACTCAAAATGCCACCATTCTGCACGCGTCCGCGAATGACTGCAGCGGCTCCGTAAGTAGTGATTTTGAGGTTACAAAAAAAATTTTAATGAGTAGGTGAATTCACAAACACAGAATCTATGCATAATGAGATCTGACTGTACTTTTGAGACCATTCCCAAACCAGCTTCCTACCCTGAGTCTGAGAATAAATCCATAGGTCTATCTTACAGCAATCTTACAAACCTTTTTGTGTCTGGAGAACCCTTCTGTTATTTAAGAACCTACTCAAAAGCCAACCTCTGTATCAGAAAGTTGCTCCAGTAACTCCCTGAGTAGGCTCTGTGGGAGACCCCGGACCACACTGACAAGAGATTAACTAGAATGGCAGCCAGCTGTAGGAAGCAATGGGAAAGAAAGAAGAGACAACTAAGAATCACTATGGCAATAATTTTGGTCTTTTGTTCACAAGGTACAGGCAAGAGATTTTAACTGCAGGTCACTTACAACAACAAACATGGCCCTACCTGAGGGACATATCATTCTGGAAGCTGAGCAAACACTGAGAGCTTTATACTTAGTCTCCATGATGCAGCAATGCATACTTTTTGTAAAATCAATTTGGTAATATAATATCTAGATTTCTGGATGTGGGTGAATGGGGCAGAAGTGAACGCTTACTGAGCAACTAGTACCAGGCACTGTGTTGAGAACATTACCTTTATTACCCAGATCAATTCTTCCCAGGCCTGAGAAGCAGAATTTCTCACCTTCATTTTACAGCTGAAGGCTCAGAGAGGTTAAGTCAAGCATTCAAAGTCACTCAACCAATTTTACTCCAAGTCCATCATACCATCTGGGTTTCTTTCAAGTGGTAAAATAAATGGAGAGGTTGCTTGGGTATTTCAACTACTGAAGTATTCAGTTAAGCATTGAAATCAGCATAGTATTTCTTATAAACTTAATGCATGACTTTTCCTCTAGGTACTCAGATCTTCCTCAAAAAGAGAAGAGAAAAAAATGGTTTCTCCCCCTAAAGAAACTTCTCTCATTTCTAATCATTCATCTCCAAACCAAATCAGAGAAGTCTGCACACATCAAACAGCACCTAGCAGCCATTTTCCTCCTGCCTCCTGCAACAGCGTCACCTTGTCCTGAGTGCAAAGGTTGCCCTGAGCAAACACCTAACCAAGGCCCCTGTGCCTGGTTTCTCTAGCCCCTCGCTTTGCAAGTTTGACACTATGAATGTTCCATATTGCCCCTCTGATCCCATTCTGCATGAGGTGGTATACTGTAAACACCGCTTGCTAAATGTGTCCACCTGATTTAGCATTAATAAGCATTTAGATGACAAGTTTTACTAGAAGGAATAGTGGATTGGTTTCCAGCACAAGAGCACCATCTTCTGGTTGGTGAAATGGAATTAAGACACAAAGTCACATCTGGAGTTAAAAAGCACTGCAACACTTGGTAACCCAGAAGGGTATCAAACTAGAAAATCGGTTACCACAAACTCTGAACAATGTCAGTATTAAGTAAACATTCTCACAGACCAATTATGGAATAGAAAAAATTTAAGGGTAGGTCACTACTGGTCATCATTCCACTTTTGCAAAAACTGCAGCCTCTCACCACTCCCCTACTGCAGAGCCCATTATGCCTTATGAAAGAAATCTCTCATCGTGTAATCAGAATCACAGCCATCCGTACCTGGGTACGCAAAAAGGCTCTCTGCTGCTCACACACAAAGTCGAAATTTGATGCGGACGGTGATTGCTATCAAGACCCTCAGAGTCTGGACCCTTCCCCTTATCTTCCACTAGTACTAGATAGCAGCTAGGGAGCTTCATCCTCTCTTACGGGTCCTAACAAATTGATGAACAGATAATGATGACTTAGCATTGCCTTTATGTTCCTCCAAAGTACAGGACTCAGTAGATTGCATTGAAACAGACCTTGGGCCTGAGGTCCAAATGGTGTTTTCTACTTAGCTGTTGCCACCATCTAATGAAATCCAGACCAAGATACCTAACAGCTGCAAGGAGACTCTAAAAATTTCCAAATCTCAGCTGCCAGTACAGACCCCAACAGCTGGTTTCCAGGCCTGCCTTCTTCAATGGAGTGGCCTCACCCACTGGTCAGAAGGCCCTTGGATGTCAGCCTCTTCCTGAGTTTACTCATCAGATATTTTGTCACATTTGTCCTTTCATGAGGAGGACCAAGCAAGGGGGATAGAGTGGGGTCAGACACTTTAACCACAATATTCTTCTCTCAGTGAGAACCAAGATGTCTCCTCCTGGCCCATGAAGATGTAAGGGTGAAGAAACAAGCATTCTTCCTAGATGCTGTCTGTGTGAACCCCCAGTCCCAGAATGATCTAGAGACAAGAAGCACCTGAGGATCGAGATCTTAAGTCAGAGCTACCTTTGATTCCTCCCCTACCACAGGGCTTTGCACACGGAAGAGAAAAGTCTCCTAAACCATCTGAGTGCAAACTTTTTTTGACTGTGACCTACATCAATACATTCTTACTACAATCCAGTACACATACATGTATTATCTGCATGTACAAATTTGTACCCGAACAAAAGTTACATTAAAAAAAAAAACACCTATCTACCTTTATTATATGGCACTCACTCTGAACTTTTCTAACTTCCTTTTATAAAAATGCTGGTCACCCTCACTAAACAATTTCACAACCCACCAAGAGAGTGTGACCCACAGTCTGACAAACACTGTTGTAAACATTCACTTTCATTCCTATCTCTGTTCGCTGGCACGATCCTCTCTAATCTCTGCTAGCTCCAATCAGGCCTCCATCAAGGGCCAAATCAAGGTCTCTCCTCAAAGCCATTCCCAATTTGTGGCCAGCATGTCCCAAACACCAAGGATGTGAAATAATGACTATGACTAGTCCCTACTTTGAGAAGCCAAGTCTACTGGGGGGGACAGATTAACATTTTATGATATGTTTTAGCACAGTCATCTCCTTTCCTCTGAACACAAAAATATATGCCATCTGTACTCATCTGTCCATTTATGTGTGCATTCATTTGTTCATTCATTTACTCCCCACCTTGACTTGTTCCAGTACCATTTATGTAAACAACATTTAAATGTTTATAAAAAAATTAATCCATCAAGCAGAATTTCTTCTTCTTCTTCTTTACAATATTATTTATCAAGGGATAATTTTCATGACCTCTAAATTAGGAACTAAAGTGCATTGTCACTGATTCTTGGAAGCCCATGGCCCTTTTATTATTCTGTGCAGTGTTTATACATATGGCAGGTCCCCAGATAAATTCAACCTGGCCTCAGTTTCTTAGAGAAGGCTATAAACTACAGAATAAATGCAAAGACCAACCTTCTAGATATTTAAAAATAAGTGGAACCTGCTTGAATATTTTAACTCTGCTACAATGCCATCATACACACATGGACAAGTGCCATTGAACATCCCACTTCTGAGAATAAGCAGGCTTTCCTGTGGCAGCTCCCTGTTTGGTTGGCAAGCTCAGCACTCAATACCTGGAAATTCTTTCAAGAGCCCCAAACTTTTAAAAGAAACAAAGTTAGGCACAATATTTTATTTTAAAACTTAATTTTTAAAAATACCCCAAATCAATACTATAGCAAGGTCTGTACAAAGGATGCAATTGAAATTCCTATTTTTAATACACAAATTCCACATTTGCACCTTCTAACTTCCCCTCCAGCCACTCTACCACACATACCCTCTGTTCCAATCATACCAAAGGAACATACTCGTTCCACTTTGCCAAAGCTTTCTCAGCCTTCCTCTACTAGGCTAAATCCATCTCATTATTTGAGGCATCACCTACTCCAGGAAGCCTTCCCTGCTCCCTTCTACTGCATCTCCATACCAGTCTGAGCTGGTCCTCCCTCCCCTAGCATATGCTGGTGTGTTAGTCCTCTAGATACCCGCCTGCATTGCTAGACCATGAATTCCTTGAGTGCAGAGACTATTATTTCAACTCTGTTCCCCCATCAAATTTAGTCCCTCAATTCTTCAACAGTAGATAGGCAAATATTTATACAAAGAATAACACTGCAGTTTCAAATGAAAACCACCTTTTTAAAAGCCTTGCAAATACCTTCACAGTTACTCTCTGCTGTTACTATTTTAAAAAACTGAACGTAAAAACATAAGGCATCTAGTGTGAAGTCAATAAGGAATAAAAGGCTTACATTTCATCTGAAAATATAATTACAAAATTTCACACTTAAATATGATCCTATCCATGCTATCAGATGATTCAAACTTATCTGAGGAATTAACAATCACTAAAATCAGTAGATATCTAAAAGTAGTACTTTTCTTGCTATATAATATGCCAAAATAATTTATTTCACTTTTCTTTAAACTGTCTATATAACAACAATAAAGGATTGGAGGCGCGGAGGAATCTGTTTCAAAGTTTTATTTGAATGTGTGCGTGACTTTACCATGTTCCTTTTCCCAATACTGTAGCAATCTGTTCTTTGGCCTTTGACACAATTTGAAAAAGGGTGTCTATGAAGTTCCCCACATTGCTACAATTTACACACAGAAAGGATAAAAGGCACTCCTACTAGTTGGACAGTATAATATAAAAGCTTTCTAACTACCCTGGCTGGTGTGGATCAGTGGATTGAGTGTGCACCTGCGAACCAAAGAGCTGCCGGTTGGATTTGCAGTCTAGGGTACATGCCTGGGTTGTGGGCCAAGATCCCCAGTAGGCAACCCAGTAGGCACCACACATTGATGTTTCTCTCCCTCTCTTTCTTCTTCCCTCCCCCTTTCTCTAAAAGTAAATAAATAAAATCTTTGAAAAGAAACTTTATTACTAAATAATTATTTTAAGCCATGTTTGCTTTTTATAATCAGACAACTTAAAAAATACTCAGTAATACCTAGATATGTTAACACAGGATATAAAACTTAAGGTAAAACCTGGTCTGAAGCGCTAGGGCCACCACCACCATCGATTGTAAGTTACTTAATGCTCCAGTGGTCTAGCATTTTCTGGAATTTTTGCTAAACATAAGGAAGTGACATTCACCCTGATACTGAAGTGATGTTTGAACATTTTTCCAGGATAAATAAGAAGAGATAGGTTGTAAAAATACTCAACAGCAGAAATATCATAAACATCCCATCAAAAATGTTTCACAGTCATCTTTCCAGAATAGCAGAATTTTCAAAATTTATTTTATTTTTATTTTGGAGAGAGGGGAAGGGAGGAAGAAAGAGAGGGAGAGAAACGTCAATGTGAGAAAGAAACATCAACTGGTTGCCTTCTGCAAGTGCCCTGACCAGGGATGGAGCCGGCAACCCAGGCATTTGCCCTGACCAGGAATCAAACAGGTGACCTTTTGGTTTGCAGAACAATGCCTAACAAATGGAGCCACACCAGCCAGGGCCAGAATAGCAGATTTAACTCAAAAGATGAAGAAGGGAAATTCAAAAAAATGAATTCCATAAATGTGATGATTAGAAAAAGGATGCTATAAAATAACTGCAGTCAACTATATGAAAAGACCACTCTGCCAGCTAAGAAATTCAGAAGCCAGATGTTTCCTTTTGCTATGTTCCTGTGCATATAAAAAAGCAAGTAATACTGTTTCAGTCTTAAATGTAAATATTTTAGTACCTATTCACAATGGGGAAAGAAATCAGAAAATAGAAAAAAAGCAGAATCTACCTCTTTTTTCTGTGACCCCAAGAGAGTCATTGGTAATATTTTTAGTACACAATATTCTAAATTAACCACTTAAGTGCTCCAAAATCTTTTTCTCCTTCCTTTCACCTCTCTCTAAAAATAAACAAAATCTTAAAAAAAAAAAAAAAAGAAGTTGGGATGCCTTATCTGGCGGTCAGGAAGTTTTTTATCCAATTTTCATACCAGTAAATGCCCTAAACACACACACACACACTTTTTTTTTTAAGATTTTATTTTTATTTGTTTTTAGAGAGAAGGGAAGGGAGGGAGAAAGAGAGGGAGAAAAACAGCAATGTACGGTTACCTCTCACATGGCCCTCACAGGGACCTGGCCCGCAACCCAGGCATGTGCCCTGACTGGGAATCAAACCGGGACTGCCTGGTTCCCAGCCTGCGCTCAATCCACTGAGCTACACCAGCCAGGGCACAGTTTTTATATATATACACACACATACTTTATATATACATATAAAAATGCCCTAAATATGTATATACATATATTTTGCACGTTACATAAATATATATACATATATTTTTACATATACATAAATGTGTGTGTGTGCGCACACACACACACTAATTAGGTAGAATGCTTATTGTTACACTCTTAAATAAATCTGCCTGATACAGATTTCATAGCAGAAATGTATAAACTGCTAATTCTAAAGATTAAATACCTAGGGGAGTTAAGAAAACATGAAGGTTCTTAATAAATATTATTAAAAATTTCTACTGTGCTTTTCATAGATTGAGTTAGAGGGAAAAGAAAAACAATCAGTTGCTCTCAAAAGTTTTTAAATCAGAAAATATCTAAACAAAACATATAGATATTCACCCTTTTCACTAATAAAGATTTTTCTTTATCAAACTTGATGTACTCAATAAGCTACTAATATAAAAATCTTGCCTAAATATAAGAAATACATTATTTCCAGAATCCAGTACTCGTAGCATAAAAATTATATCATTTAGCCCTGGCTGGTGTAGCTCGGTGGATTGAGCGTGGGCTGCGAACCAAAGGGTTGCCGGTTCAATTCCCAGTCAGGGCACATGCCTGGGTTGCAGGCCAGGTCCCCAGTGGGAGCCACATGAGAGGCAACCACGCATTGATGTTTCTCTCCCTGTCTTTCTCCCTCCCTTCCCTTCTGTCTAAAAATAAATAAATAAAATCTTTAAAAAAAATTATATCATTCAAACCACAAGATAAGTTATGAGACTCTAAAACAAGCTTATTTTAAAAAGTCATGTCATAGTTAAGCCCATTTGTCTATACTGCTATACTTATAATTCAAGATAACTGTTGTAAACCTACCTAGAGTTTAAGATTAAGAAAATTAACAAGCAAGGAAAAAAAAACAACCTTTCCACTGATAACAGCTAATATAATAAACTGCATGGGAGGGAAATGAAAGAAAACAAAATCACAATCATCTGAGGTTCTCTGGAAGATGAACAGAAATAGTTTTTGGAGAGAAGTCAAAACTTGGAGGAAGCAAATTGGCAGAGAGTGAATTTCCTGGTGTGGGTGTGTGTGTCTGAGAGAGAAGAGTGGGGGGGAAAGGGGGGAGAGGGAGAGAGAGAAGGAGAGAGAGGGAGAGAGAAAGTGCCCTAAGGAGACTGTAGTTAAAGGAGCACAGGCCAACTAACACTGATAGAAAATCCTGTTTTCTTATAGGAGGAACCAGGGAAAGAAGCATGGGGCAATCAGTGGCAACAGAGAGTAAGAAGGGAATCCTAGAAGAGCAGAAATCAGAAAATAAGAACCCCAAATTTGGTGTATAAACTCAGCCAAGATCCCTGGTTAACCCTTAGCCATGCATGTGCAGACTAAAAGCAATGGACGCTAAGATCTCAGCCACTGCCCACCATAAGCATGAAAGAGTTGTAGTTTGAATTTACCTAAGTTAATTGTCTGCTAAAACTAAAACAAATATATCAACACTCTTGTGAGGAACATAAGTGAATCCAGAGTCTCTATAAAAGAACATTCACAAGGTCTGTGAAATAATCCCAAATTACTCAACATATGAATAGCTAGAAAAATGTGACCCATTCTTAAGGAAAAGGTTATCAAGAGGCATCAACACCTAGATAACACAGACGTTAGAATTATTAGATAAAGTCCTTAAACAAGCTATATTCCACTTTGCTACATTAGGTAAAGGAACAGTGTTCGAAATACAAGATAGGATATTTCAACAGAGAAACAGTAAGATTGTAAAAACTGAATGAAAATACAGAACTGAAAAATAAAATATATGAAATTAGAAATTCACTGGGTGGGCTTAAAAATGATTACTGAAGAAACATTCAATGAGCTTGGAGATCAACAGAAATTATCCAATCTGAAGAGCAATAAAGAAAAGTAGAAAAAAATTAACAGAGCATCAGGAACCAATCAACAAAAAATATCACAATGTCTCCTATATATAGATCATTATAATCCCAGAAGGAGAAGCAAGAGAATATAGAACAGAAAAAGTATTTGAATAATATATAAAACTTCCCAAGTCTGGTGAAAGACATACATTTACATATTCAAGAAGCTTAGTCAACTGCAGTAGAATAATCCATGCCTAAGAACATCAGTGTCAAACTTCTAAAAAACAATGGTAAAGAGAAAATCTTGAAAATAGCCAGAGAAAAGCAACCCATTACATGGAAAGGGCAACAATGATTCAAACGACTGTAGCCTTCTCATTAGAAACCACTGAAGCCAAAAGACAGAACAATATCTTTAAAATGCTGAAAGAAAAACCCAGAATTTTACATCCAGCTAAAATATCCTATGAAAATGAAGGCAAAATAAAGACATTTTAAGGTAATAGAAAATTAATAGAATCACTAGTGCAGTAAGAAATACTGAAGGACGTTCTTCAGGCTTAAGTGAAGTGATACCCAAAGAAAATCTGGATCTTCAGGAATGAAGACATCTGAAACGGTAAATATCTGGGTAAATAAAAAAGAATTCATCCTCTTAAATACAGGATTTAAATTTCTTAAAATACATACAACTGTTTAAAGCAAAATTACACCACCAATTATGGGATTTATAATGAATACAGATGTAACACATATGCCAACTATAGCATGAAAGACAAGGGGATTGGAGTAAATGAACCTATATGGACATAAGGTTTCTATATTCTATGTTAAGTGGTACCGTGCGAATTCTAAGCAGACTGTGAAAACTTATGGACATGTTCAAATTTCCAAAGCAATCACTAAAAAATAATGCAAGAGGTAGCACTAAAAAGCCAACAGAGAAATTAAAATGAAAATATTTTCATTCAAAAGAAGACAGGAATGGGGGAAACAAAGGAGCAAACAGCAGAGGTGTTGGGGACCACTTTGTGTGGTATCAGAGACTGCAGCCCCGCAGGAGCAAGGCCTTGAAAGAGGCCTGTAAGTCTCCACCGGGACGCCAGGAATGCAGGTGGCAGGCATGACCCGATACTAACACCCAGGGTTCCCATGGGAAATCAGGCCTGAAGAACATATGTACCCTTTGAAGCTTGTTTTGCTTTGTATGGCTCTGTTGATATATACCAGATGTTTAAGTTCAAGGCATTAAAGAGTGAACTCCTTATCTCAGGAAACATGTCTTAAAGATCTTCTGGCATCAACATGTCTAAGAGACCCTGACCTGAGTCAGATCTCTGTGTTCCTTCAATTGTTATCAATAGATAATACCTGTTTTCTGTAACTATAACCTTTTGACATTGATTGATGAGCTATGCATGTATGCTATATACCCCTACACATACCGATCACAATAAAAGCCATTTTGGAGAAGGGCATGGGGCATTCTCCACTAGAGGGAATCGCCACCCCCCTTCCCGCCAGAACAGACTGTGTCTGGGAGGACTCATTTCATCCGAGATCGGGAGAACTCCACAGGACGGGGTTCCCCGCACAGAGGGAACAAACAAGTTTTAAAATGACAGGCCTAATCATATAAATAAGTATATTAAATGTCAATGGACTAAATATCCAATTAAAATCAGAGTTATCAGGATGGATAAAAAAGCAAGACCCCACTACATGCTATCTACAAATATATGCTATACACACATATAGGTTGACGGTAAATGGAACGAAGAAGATATACCAGCCAAACATAAAAGACACAAGAAGAATAGATCAACTATATTAATACCAGGTAAAGTAGTCTTAAAAACAATAGCATTATAGCCCTGGCTTGGTGGCTCAGTTGGCTGAAACGTCATCCTGTGCACCAAAAGGCTGTGGGTTAGATCCCCGATTGGGACATGTATGGAGGCAACCAATCAATGTTTCTCTCTAACATTGATGTCTCTCTCCCCTCCTCTCTCTCTAAAATCAATAAATGTATCCTCAGGTAAGGATTAAATAATAATAATAATAACAGCATAGTGAAAGAGTAAAAAGAACATTTCATAATAATAAAGGAGTCAATTTATCAGAAAGGCAAAACAATTATAAATGTGTATGTACCTAATTACACAGCCTCTAAATATGGCACACTAATTGACAAAATTAAGGGGAAAATAGACAAAATCATAGCAGATTTTAACAGCCCCTGTCGAAAAATGATAGAACTACTAAATAAAATATCAGTAAAGAAGGTTGTATCTTAACGAGCTAGAGGAAAAAAACGACAAAGTAAACCCAAAGCAAGTAAAAGGAAAAAAGAAAAAAATGCGGAAACCAACAAAATAGATAATATAGCAAATACAGAAAAACAAAATAAACCAAAAGCTGTTTTTTTAAAAGATCAACAAAATCAGTAACCCATAGGTAGAGTGATCCAGTAAAAATGAGAACACAAATCACCAATATCATGAATGAAAAGAGTTATCACCACAGATTCTGCAAATATTAAAGATAACAAAAGGTACAAGTAAAGTTTAAAATTACAAGCAGACTTTTAGCAAAACATTGCTGAATAATCACCTCAAAAGAGTCATATCCACAATTCTATCACTTATCTGTTAAATGCAATCAAAAGGTGTGCTTTTAAAAAAGTCTGAGTTAATATAAGCACATTCATACTTTGGAATGAAGTGAAGCCAAGACCCCCTCCACCCCCACCACCCGAATCCCAACAAACCCTCCTGAACAAGCTCTTAAGGCTCCATATCAGGAATTTATATGACTAGCTGACTTTGGGCTGGCTTTACAAATACTGCAATTGTTTCTAACTCTTCTGAAGTATCTTTAGGTGAAGCATGGTGTGCTCCAATCTCCAGCTTTCAAAATAAACGAAAAGGCTACTTTTCTTAAAACTATTACTATAAAATTATAGGCAGACAGAAAATGTCTTATAACATATTTAAAGAAACTCAAAACAATGTCTAAATATTGAAAATCTGACTAGAAATTTCAACTACTTTTGAAATATTGTTGAGCTCTTTTCCCTCGTAACAAAACTTTAGTATGAATGTGCTTCAGATGTGACCATTAAAGATTTCTTATTTAGTGGTAACTACTTTGAGAAAAAATATCTCAAAAATAAAAATCTCAAATGCTGAGGGCAAGTGATCTTCTCCATAGTAGCAAGACCCACAGTGGCCCTGAAGAGCAGAAGGGGAAGAAGGCTGAATGGGTTATCACTATCCGAACACCCAAAGCCACCAGGGACCCTCACCTTCACAGCAGAAGCAGGAAAAAAACTCAAGACACAGAGCGCTCAACAGAGAGTTTTAATAAGTAGTACAATAAGGTCTCCTAGAAAAAAGAACTCAGGATATTCAAGATGTTGAAAATAATCTTTAAAAAACTCTTGATTAGACAATATCAAAAGATAGTATCAGTTAAAAAGCAACTCCTTAAATGTAAATCAAAAGTAGTCTGTAGCTGGGCCAAAGAAGCCATTACAAGCTGCTATATAAATAGGCATTTAATGATTTTTTCCAAAGTTCCATTATTGATCTAACAGGACTTCTGATTCCACAGAAATGAGTAATTTAAGGTAACATTAATAGGATTTGTAGCACATTAGAATTATCACTATAAAGAACAAATTTTATATTGTCTTTCAATGAAACATATGCATAATTTTAGAAATCACAGCATAAGACCAGAGACAGTAGGTATAGCCATCATGTGCAAAAAGACATTTCTAAGTCATAATACTCCAACATCATTTGTTCAGCTAAATAAATATTTAACGTACACTTACTAATGTCAGACAATACTACCCTAAGCACCAAAAACAACACGATGGTGAAGAGGAAATATGGCCCCTGTTCTCAAAGAGTTCACAGTCTGTCCAGGAAGATAAACAAGGTGTGTCAATAAAGGATGCCAAGCTAGCCCAGAAAACAGGGTACATTCCCCTACAAACGGAGCCAGTGAAGACGTCCGGAGAAGTGGACATTCAAGTTGAGATGAGGAGGGAAGTAGGACACGGCCAGGCTCTAAAGGGACCTGGGTGATGGCAGAGTCAAAGATGGCTTCTGCCAAAGAACACTATGATCACAGGCACAGCACGTGCAAATGGCCGGGTATTTATGGTAAGAGTTGTCTTTTTTTTTTTTTTAAAGATTTTATTTTTATTTATTTTTTAGAGAGAGGAGAAAGGAGGGAGAGAGGGAGAGAAACAGCAATGTATGGTTGCCCCTCTCACATGGCCCTCATGGGGACCTGGCCTGCAACCCAGGCATGTGCCCTGACCGGGAATCGAACCGGGACCCTCTGGTTCCCAGCCCGCGCTCAATCCACTGAGCTACACCAGCCAGGGCAAGAGTTGTCTTTTGATAAGAAAACTTTTGACAGTGGAAAATTAGACTTTAATAGTAAAACTGCATTTATCAAAAGACTAAAGGCATCTACCTCTTAATCTGTGAGGAAAAGGGTAAAAGGATCACAATGTCATCTTGGTCTATTCCACATATCAGCCATTCAAACACACATTTATTTATTCATGCCTCAGTGTGTGCCAGGCACTAGAAAAGGATTCAATGGTGAATAAGGTGGATTCAATGTTACCCTCAGGGAAGCAACACACGTAGGCAAACAATCAAATAACGGTGCCTCTGTGTCTACCTGATTCTGAAATCATTGCATAAAATACTGAGCTTAAAAACTACTGTTTGAACCATCTTTCAATAATAAGTAATGGAGAAATTATTACTGGACATCAAATACGGTATAACACCCATACCCATAAATAAGAATTATGCTTGTATTTTCCAGTAAATACTAACTAGTGTTTTGTAGATGTCAGAGCACTTTTACACACTCTCATTTTTACTTTTCACAGCAAGGGAGGCCAAGTAGTTATTTTAATAATTACCTACCATTTGTCAAGCACTGCTTGTACAGTGGCAGCCACTTTGGTGGGAACTTAATATTCATGATCTCACTCGACAGAGTAATTATCAGCACCTTCATCTCTCAAACAAGGAACCTGTGGCTTACAGAATTTACATAACTTGCCCAGAGAGACATGGCTGACAAGTGGCAGAGACAAGGTTAGCCCCATGTCAGTATGACTTCAAAGACTAGGCACTTCCTTCCACCTGCCGCACAGCTTCAATGTTACCGGAGTGTGAACAGTGAGGGAGCTGACGTGTGACACTGAGCAGAGGAGGTGTGACTAGACTTTGGGTCTGGAGTTCTTGTTCACTCTTCTTTCAGCCACAGTGAAGTCTCACTACGGTCTGAATCTCAGAGTCCCTGGCCCCTACTTGAATCTTTAGCTCTCTAATAATTCAACCCCTTTGGAGTCCATCTAAACTGTCTTTCAAAGCACTGTGGGGGAATGGAT
Organism: Micronycteris hirsuta; assembly: GCA_004026765.1. Lineage (NCBI taxonomy): Eukaryota > Metazoa > Chordata > Mammalia > Chiroptera > Phyllostomidae > Micronycteris > Micronycteris hirsuta. Next base: position 51,136 of record PVJI01006592.1, on the reverse strand, counting down.
CAAAAAAATAAGCAAATATTAAAACATTTAACAAGCAACATTATTCACAGCCTGCATCCAATGCTATTCTGGGTGTGTCATGTGCTCCTGATGTACATTTCACACTGAAATCTACTATTAATAACCATAATAAAAGTACGAGGCTATGTCAAGCTTTATGTACATAAACTCACATAATCCTTACAATAACCCTAAGAAGTCCATATTATCATCCTCAATTTATGAAGGGAAACAGAAGCTTATCAAGTTTAAATAACTTGTTCAAGGTCACACAACTATAGGTAGTACCGCAAAATATGACTCCAGAGCCTAAGGTTTTCCTTTCTGTAATAACCTATATGCCTGCGATGGCCATGTAATTTTTAAAAATACCCAAATACTCTGATCTGAATTTGTATGTTTGTAGAAATTTTCATATATAAGTACTCTTATTGTTACATTATCAGAATTGTTAGTTTTAGCATATGGCACTTCATTAAATAAAAAGAAAAAATTAATTAGATATACCACTTAAAAACTTCATACCATTTACATTATTAAGCACCGGGATACTTAAAATCTATTTGAATAAGTAGCTTAATACTACGTATTTTCTTCAGGATTTTTTTCAATAATTTTTCATCCTAAGAAAATGGAATGTTTTGTGGTAGTTAATATCAAAACTATTTAGGGTTCAACTAGAGATGTGATAGTCCATCTTTTTATGACCCTGTTTTAAAAGCAAACAATGTATCTTTCAGTGTATTTGTTTGTAAAACAAGTATTTGATACAAGTTTAGTGGAATGAACAAATCACCAAAATTTATAAACACATGGGAAAAGTACAGAGATGAAAGTCCAGTACCAGTATCACTTTTTGGTGCCCCCCATTCCTTCAATTTCCTACATCTAATCCTAAAAGTAAGTCTGTAACTCATTTTAGCAAAAATGGAATGGGAAGGGAATAGAATGGAGGTAAGTAAAAAAATATATTATGTAGTATATCTAATGAATCAATAAATGTGTCTTATTTTCTCATCTAAACATAACTTACTAATTATTTCCTTTATTTTACAGACAATCTCAAAACAAACCAGGCAGCAATGCTTGTGAATCAGTTGTCTGAACCCACAATGTTTAGACTGGGGATGGAGCGCAAGCTCCTACTTTGATTAATACGCAAAACAATGTTCAAAACACTTACCAATTTGTACTTGCTCAGGCTGGCTAAGAGAAACAAATGCTGATGTGTCATCAATCCAAGATATCTGAATGTTACCTGTAATATTGAATTAAATGTAAAGTGAACACTTGATCTTTAGAGAGAATCATATTTCATTTATATCTGTTATATTTCAGTATACATTTAGAGAACGATGAGGTGCTGGTTTAAAATATAATCAAAATTTATCAGTTTGATATTAATAAATTGATAAATTTATTATAATAGCATCGCTATAAAAAGCTAAATCATAAATTACCACAGCAGTTATTTCAGTTAGAACTTCAAGAAAAAAAGACAAATCGGGAAAAAAAGAGCTTTAAAAATTCCTTTTAAAAACAAACATCCTTCATGATTCACAATGTCGTGCCAGCACTAGAAACTTTGTTCATATCAAGATCACTAACAAAATTCAGAGACTACATAAATTCAAAATCATAGAAATTTCTTTTTAGAGACACAAACTTTGAAAATTAAGAATGGGAAACATGAAATAAATCAATATAGCAAGAAATAAGAAAAATTCAGTGTTGATTTCAAGGCCAGGTGAAGAAACTAGGTGGCAGAATGGAAGAAAAGGAAAAGAGGGTGTCAGAGAGAAAACCAAAACAAAATAACGGCAGGGAGGGGGGAACAAATGGGCAGAAAGCAGTATAGTGGAAGAAAACGATTTTCAGAGAAGCAAATCTCAAAAAAGGCTAACCGTAAACAGAATGGAATATGGGACAGCTCTGAGGAGAAGGAAGGAGGAGTGGGGTAGGAAGCTAGAGAAAACTGAAGGAAAACAAGAGATTTAATTATTCTGCTACCATTCTTCTTGGAAAAAAAAATGCAGAAATCTGAAATTTTTTAAAAATGGTAAACACACAGGAATTTAGCAATGAAAAAAATGTTTTAATTCCAACTAAAATTTTCAAAGGCAAGGAAACTGCTTTGTTTGACTGTCATGGGAGAAAAACTCTCACTTCCTGATGTGCAAAGAAGTGCCGTAATGACATTCTCAATTAGAAAGCCACTTACTATTATTTTGTTACCTCTCTACCCTGTACGTTGTCTTTGAGATAAATAATAATAGCTAATACTTATTAAGTAGTTATTATATGCCACATACTATTCTAAAAGCCTTCCATGGATTAGCTCACTTTAATCTTCGTGAAATGCCTATGACACGGGTGGCATTATTATGACCACCGTCAGCGCCACGAGGAAACAAAGATACAGAAGGGTTACTCATCCAATATCACACAGTAATTCTCTTTACTTCAAATGAAAAAAATTCTACTCAGAGCATTCTACTTAATTTAGCCAATTAAAGTTTGACTACACAGGGACAAGATCTTAACAAGATGAGAAACAAACACTCAAAAGAAATGCGCTGTGACATCAACTGAATTTCTATACCTGTGTTTAAGTTTAAACTCAAGACTAGAATTTCAGAAGACATTTAGACTATCTGTAAAGATTAGAATAAGATTCTAGAAATATACCTGCTTCCACTTGCTTTTCTAAAATTTAAGTGGGCAAAGTTTTTACTTAAAAAGCTAATATATGCTTGTTTTAGAAAATACAGAAAGCATAAAGAGGAAGAAAAAATCTTATCTAAAACACTCACTGATGGTAGCATGATGTTTCCTTTCAATCTGGCTTCTATACAAAGCGTTTTAAAAAGTAATTTTAATTACACAGGAATCCTACTTTGTATCCGCTTTTTACTCTAAACATTAAAATACAAACTCTTAATAAACTCTTCAAATATTTTAAAATGGCTACATACTAGTCTGTTGAGAAAAGAGATGAACACTTACAAAACATGCTTATTATTGGACATTTAGATTTTTGCTACTTTCACTTTATCCAAGAATATCCAAAGAGAACAGCCTAAATACTTCATTTGTTAAAGAGGCACTGCTGAAGACTTAACAATCAGGACAGTCTTTATAAACCCTAAGAGACTGTTCAATAATCACCTGACCTAATAAAAAAGAAAAAACAAAAGCTGTCCTACCTCACACATATCACATATCATGGTCCTCTCAAATATCTGTGTTCATCTGCTTTGATTATTCAATGTCAAGCAATGACCAACAGGCTGCCCTTAATCTTAAAAATAATTTATCCTCAGCCTAGACTTACTTTCCATGGTCAGCAGTCAGGGAAGTCATAGTAATCACATCTTGCTTTCCATGGATTAATAATAGCACTCTATTGTGCGCTGCTATTAAAAGGTCCTCAGATCATATTAGCACAAAAATAGCAGTATGCCAAACTACCAAAAATTCCATAAGTGAGATTAAAACCTTGCAAATTAATATTCTTTCATGCCCCTGAAGGTGTCTATTTATCTCTGATTACCTAGACCAAAAGAAGAGCAAAGTCTTAGAAGTGCATTTGTACTTATGATGAACTTACCAAAGGCACTGAAAAGCTGGTAAAGGTCACTGGTTTTCCACTCTTTGGGGAATGTCACGTGGAGAACGTGATCACGTTTAGGCTGCACTGTAAGACAAATTTTTGCTAAAAGTTTGATAGTTGAAAAGCGAACAAAAACATCAGCAGTTCTCTGAGCCCAAGCTACCTTGGGGAATCATTATAAATGCCTCCTGATTACCAGACAACATCTAAAGGCATTCTTACAAATGGCAGGACTCTGTCAACTTTGCCTAGATATCAGGCTCTGATACTTTATGGAACCCACAACAATTTGAATCCTATAAATTCTACGCAGAAACATTTTTGCTCATGAAGTTGCTGTGAGAATTATTTAAAGGAAAAAAAAAACGGCTCCTGTTTGAGAAGTTTCGTTAAACATTTAACTTTCTCTTTTAATCTAGTTGTCCACATTGTTTATTTAGCTAAAAAAATGCACTGTCCAAATTAAATGGACTAATTGTGTTTAACTAAAGGCAATTCTAAGTCATAATCTTGTGTTCTAATATCAGACCCACTCTGAGCAAGAAACCTAACCACGCTAGCCACTCATGGCTGTATGAAGGGATGATTCCAAAAACACCAGAATTTATTTATTAAAAATCGTGCATTTATTCTTACATGTTTAAACTCCAGTCACTTTCAAAGTACTGTCTACTTGATGCAATATACCTATCAAGACATTTTTTTCACTGCTCAAAACAGTTTTTGAAATCGTCAATTTTGATGCCTTTAGTACTGCTGCCATTTTTTTGTTTCACTATTCCACAGCAGCAAAACCTTCCCTTTAGAGGACTTTTTTCATCCAAGGAAACAAAAAAAGTTACTTGGGGTGACACTGGGGAAACAGGGAGGGTAGGGCATAGGGGTCTTGCCGTTTGGGGTCAAAAACTGCTGAACACAGTGCAGTAAGGGCAGGTGCGCTCATAAATCACCCATGATGAAATGGGCAAACACTAAAGAGTCTTCAAAAAAAAATCCACTGAAGCAGAATGTAGCCTCTCACAACACCACCAGCTGGTACACTGATGAAGATGGGTACCTAGATCTCTCACCTAGTGGGGGGAACCTCTACTACAAGAGGCCCATCCTCCAGAAGATAATTCTGGGTTTTTTGGGTCCCCCCTTGTAAATTGGGAATGACAGTATTTACCTTGCAGAACTGTTGTGAGAATGACAGATTAAAATGTAAATCTAATAAGGAGTGCAACAAAGTATGTCCTCAGATCAATATCATTACAATAACTTTCATCGAGTATTGTTCACCCATTTCTATGTCCCTGTAGTATACATTAAGACAAACATACCAAGGCTTAGAAAAGAAGAATGCGGATGTGCATAAAGTACAGAATAATCAGAAGATGAAGCAACCACTTCCCAAACAGATTAGCCTTCCAAGGTTCTCAAAAACAACAACAATAAAAAAAATCATATACTAAACTTAAATATACAATACTCCAATAATTGGAAAATAGGGAACTTACTGTTACTGAAACAGCTAACATATCTTAAAATCTATTATACACATACATTTGTAAGAAATTATGAATTTAGAGTTGTAAGTGAAAACAAATTATGGGGATATGTTTTTTTAAAATTCAAATCATGCATAAACTAGAAAACGTAAGAGATGAGTTAATCAAGGCTCAAGGGTACCATTAACTTAAGCGTACTATTCATATCAACCACAAAATCACTGCCTATTTTTAAGTGAATAAAGCTCTTTCTTCAGTCATACTTTTCCTGTTATCCCTTCCAGACCACAGACTAAAATGTGCAGATGTGTAAGAAAATAAAATTTCACTTACAGTCTGGTCCTTCCAAGTTTAGATAGGGAATATCCATGACTCTCATAAGAAATAACCTACCAAAAAAAAGAAAGAAAGAAAAACAGATAATAAATTAATTTCTACTGAAAAGACAGGCATCTATTAAATTTCTCAGAAGCTCCTTAATCAAATTACTCTATTTTAAAAATTATTTTAAAAGCTCTTAAGATTCATTTCAAAGATTTTTTCTTGGGCTTTATCATGTATCAAAAAAGAAACTGGGGTATCCCCAACACCTACAACAATTCCTGGTATTCAGCAGCTGCTAAATAAATATTAGCTAAATCAATGAAATTAGTAATCAAAGAGTCAAAAGAAAGTTCTCTGCAGACCTGCCTTGTCAGTCCAGAGACAATGAGAGAAAACAAATATTATACAGTGCTAAACATCTTCCCAACCTAGGAACAACTGTTCCCTAAATTGTAGAGGCTACCCCCATAATTGGTGTTTTTTGAGTTGAGAATAAGAGCAGAGATGTCTTTTTTAAAGAAAACTATCACACTGATAGAAACCATGGCAGTCATTTTATGTATAACTTCCAAAATGGATACAAAGACACTTAAAAAAGAGTGCTTAAAAATTATAAGTCTCTATAATGCCATTCAATTTTTTCTTATTTGCAAGGCTACGGACAATATACCAGGCATTCTGTTGTTTGCGAGATGACTTTAATGAGCTGTATTTGGGTAACGATATGTGATACACTTCTGGTTGACACAGCAAATTGAAAGGGCAACCCAAATGTCCAACACACAATCAGTTTGGCTGTACTTGACCCACAATCAAGGCATTTTTAACCAGACCTTCAAAAGCCAAGCAGGGCATGACACAGTTTATAAATGGAACCATCAGCCCAAACAACGCTTCCATTAAAAGTAGAAAAAAGAAGGCCTGGTATTCTACGGTTTGAAAGTTGTGGCCAAGCCTACAATTTAATAAACCAAATCCTATGGGTAAGAAACCAAATTTATTTTTAGTTCACTAATTTAGGCTCAAGTGTACCATTCTGGTTCTGGTAGCTATTTTTTACCCAATTTAATCAGTACTACCTGTAATGCCAGTAGACAATAACACACAAAGCACCTAACACACAGGAGATTCTCCTGGCAGTAGCTATTCTTACTATTGCCAACCAGAACCTGGAAACATATTCCTGGGTTAGAAAGCTCAGTATTTTTATGTTTCATATAATTTTAAATTCTCCATTTAGTAATTTTAGCAATAGTCTCCAAATTCTAAAAATTAAATAGAAAATAATTTTAAAGTTAGCACAACATACCAAGTAACACAAAAATAATTTAAATTAAAACAAATAAAAAAACAATAATAATAATTTAAATTTTTCACCCTAATTTCAAGAGAAGAATAAAGTTGAATCAACAAGATGTTTATGGCTATACTGCCAAATACACCAATAATCAAAATCAACCTCAAGATTTAATATTATGTGGGGGTAGTTTAATTATAGTTCATCATTTCAACAGAACATTAAACAATCAAAATAAATTCAAAATAACTTTTGAAAACTTCATGACATGAAGAAATTGTGATACAATTTCAAGTTTTAAAAAAAGCACAGAAGTTTATACTATAATTACAGCTTTGTAAAATATTTGTCATTAAACCAAGAATAAAAAGTATCTCCAAACCAAGAAAAAAAGCCAAAGGTTTTGTGAAACTAAACTTTGTTTTTCAAAATATCTTTACTATTATTTTTAAACTTAAAAAAAACCATAAAGGCTACCAGAACTAAGAAACCCAAAGGAAATAACTAGAGACTTTCTTAGAGAAAGCCCAGCTGCAAATGCCAACTGAATCAACCTTATATATCCTGTGTACCATCTCACCCGTTGTGGGGGAGAGGAACATAAAGCAAAATCACAAGTTGTGAGTCTACAATTGCTTTATTTCTTATTAAAATATTGTTTTACTTCTAAAATCATGGGACCTCAATTATGGGTTTAGGAGACCTATTGTTCTATAAATATAAACAAGGCACTTGAAAAAAGGACACTCCTCAATTTTTCTCACGACAGGTTTAAAAATTTTTTGAAAGATACCTTTTGTGAGAAAAAATAAACAATGGGACTAAATCAAACTAAGAATTTTTTGCACAACAAAGGAAACCATCAACAAAACATAAAGACAAGCCAATGAATGGAAGAACATATTCACAAATGATACAACTGGTAACGGGTTAATATCCAAAATTTATAAGAACTCACACAACTCAACACCAAAATAACAAATGATTCAATTAAAAATGTGCAGAGGACCTGAATAGACCCTTCTCCAAAGAGGACACACAGATGTTCAACAGATGTACAAAAAGATGCTCAATGTCACTAACCATCAGAGAAATGCAAATTAAAACCACAGTGACCTGTCAGAGTGACTATCATCAATAAATCAACAAATACCAAGTGTTGGCGAGACTGTGGAGAAAAGGGAAACCTCATGCACTCCTAGTGGAACTGCACATTAGTGCAGCCACTATGGAAAACAGTATGGAGTTTCCTCAAAATATTAAAGAGAACTAGACTATGACCCAGCAATTCCACTTCTGGGTATGCAACGTGGGACAAAAGTAGGTTTACAGTTGTAGGTACATGAAATACACAATTTATCCACATATTATTATTTATTAATTATTATATTATTGTCCATACAAACAACTGTAAATCTACTTCTGCCCCATTCTGTATATCTGAAGAAATCCAAAACACTAATTTGAAAAGACAAAGCACCCCTATGTTTTACAGCATTATTTACAGGGTCCAGCTGATAGGATAATAATATGGGTGTAATAATTTATAATTTTAATTTGAACCTTTCACCTAAGATGTCTTATGGTATGCCTGAGTGTGATATTATTATGTTACAGAATTACATGCTTATGACTTTGTAATAAAAGATTCTGTAATTAAAAGGGGGCATTATCTGTGCCAGACCCTGTACAATAGCCAAGATAAGGAAGCAACCCAAGTGCCCATCAACAGACAAGGGTATAAAGAAGATGCTGGATAAATATACAATGGCATATCACTCTGCCATAAAAAAAGAATGAAATTTTAACCACTTGGGACAATATAGATGGACCTAGGGAGTATTATGCTATGTGAAATAAGTCATAGAAAGACAAATACCATATGTTTCACTTATTACTTCAGATATGTGGACTCTAAAGAACAAAATAAACAAAACGGAAATAGATTCATAGATACAGAGTTGTCATATGGGAGGTAGGATAGGTGACTGGGTGAAGGGATTAGGAAGTACATGTTGGTAGTTAGAAAACAGTCATGGGGATCTAAAAGGCAGTATAGGGAGTATATTGTAATAGCTTATGTATAATGTCAGGTGGGTGCTAGAATTATCAGGGGGATCACTTTGTAAATTATATAATTGTCCAACCACTATGAGGTACCCTGAAACTACTATAAAACAATACTGAAATATTATTGAAATAATAATGTCAACTGTAATTGAAACACTTACAAAAGAAAGACGCCTGTCTGGTGTGGCTCAGGTGGTTGGGCACTGGTCCCCAGACAGGGCGCGTATGAAAGGCAACTGATCAGTGTCTCCCTCTCTTTCTCCCTCCCTTCCCCTCTCTCTAAAAATATATATATATATTTTTATATAATCTTTAAAAAAAGAAAGAAAGAAAGGTATCTTTTGTCAAGCAATATACGGGCTATTTGTTCCCCAAAATTTCATGTAAATTTTAAGTATCACCTCTGTTTAAAATAAGAAATTGATTCTCAGCTAAAACATGCAAACGATTTTTTTATATTAGTTAATCCTATACTATTTTGGCTGCTTACTTGATACTTTTTACCTAAATGAAAACCCCTTTCAAATGAATTATTAATAGCTCCTCTCATTCTTCCCCTAGGCCTCCACCTCCATTTCTGGGCTTTAGAGAGAACTGAATAGCCCCCAAACCTGGAAGAACACGAAAACCAACTCTGTATGACTTGGCAGATTGCCTCTGGAGAGAGCCATGCAACTGGGAGACGGACTCTAAAACTGTAGCTGAGCGTCTGTGGAACTGAACCAAAGTAAACTCTCCGATGGCCTTCCACCCCTTTACACAGGGCTGTTTGCAAGCTACTGCTCTGGTAACATCTGTGTCCTTTTGAAGTAAAAGTAAAACATTTCATTGTATGCATGCCTCATACAAACTAGCTGTCAAAAGGCCTACACTGCCTCCCTGAATGATTTGATAAAATAACTTCACATATGGATCACTGGACTAGACAGTTTTCATTTTAACATGTGAGGAAATGCACCGGGTGAGCAGAAGGGATGTCCCTTCACTGAGAATTGTATTGAAGAACAGTTTTTCCCAGAAGGCCTTCCATTGGGAGATGTCAAAAAGACATTCAGACCAACACTTGCATGGAACATGTTTTCTATTTTAGTGAAGATTCAAGATGGCTGTAATTGGGTAAAGACACTCAAGACTGTGCAGGAGTCTTGCCACATTCCTGCAAGTTTTCTGATGAAATGTTATTTTAGCACTTTTTCCCTAAAGCATTGACACTAATTCTGTCGAAAACTAAAATTAAAATTCCCATTTGATACAACAGCCAAATTTACACCAGGCTTTTATCCTAATAAACTGTATAACTCATGTTTTTTTAATGTTCTGTGATTATACGACTGGTGATGCTGTTTATCTCAGCTTTCCAACAAGTCTGGAAAGACCCAAGGGTAAAAGCACAGTGTACAATGCCTTTTTCTCCAGTCACCTCTATTGCCCATATGCTGTGTGGCACTCACAGCAAGCCATCTACTAACATTCTTTTCTGACCAGGGAATTATGACACTGTGACCTACACTGTGTAAGAAATCTTGCTACTCACAAAAGAATTTCGTTTCAGATATAAAACTTCTTAGGAGCCTTGAGCCCTTATCCAAATGTGGCTCCTCAAACAAGCAACAGGGACGTCACTAGGGAACTGGATAGAAAGGCAAATTCCTGGGCCACACCTAACCCTATTGCCTCAGAAACTATGAAGACTGAGAATCGCTGAGTTAACAAGAGTATGTTCAGGGTTGGTGGTTAATTGCCATTGATGATGAATAATTAATCAGCTGGATAATGACTTGGGTCAACTTCTCCAAAAAAGTATTAATGTTAATGGTTTGTTTATATCAAATGCTTTTGGCTTAGAAAAATACAAACCTATTAAAACAAATACCAAGGACTACCTCAAAGTCCAGGAAGCAGTAACATAAGTCTTCTACCACTCCCTGAAACCAGGAGGTCAACCATAGAAGCAACTAGTTTCTATGCAAGAGGTCAATTAGGGGAAATTATTGCTCTGGAGCTATTTTTCTTTCTTTCTTTTTTTTAAGATTTTATTTATTTATTTTTTTAGAGAGAGGGGAAGGGAGGGAGAAAGAGAGGGAGAGAAACAGCAATATATGGTTGCATCTCACATGGCCCTCACTGGGGACCTGGCCTGCAACCCAGGCATGTGCCCTGACTAGGAATCGATCCGGGACCCTTTTGTTCCCAGCCTGCGCTCAATCCACTGAGCTACACCAGCCAGGGCTATTTTTCTCATTTTTAAGAAGAAAAAAAAAAAATTACTTATACTGGTCTCTTGGTAACTCATTAGCAGAAGTCTAACCTATCTCTCTGAAACTGGCTACAAATGAACACCTCCAGCATCACAAATTGAACTTGAGCCACTAATGCAGCACTGAAGACTGACAGACAAAGAATCAGACACCTCTAACCTTATCAAAACCCCCCAACCTTACCAACTAGTATCAGACACAGATTCTGGCCATCATGAAACATATTAGGCTGCTTTAAGAAGTACACTTTGATGACACAATAGCTTATCTGAACCACTTGCTAGTTGTCCAGTGAATAAAATCAGATTGTAAAAACAATGCCAATATTAACCCATTTTATGCAGCTGAGCTCAAGAAAACAAAGAGGACAAAAATGATCATCAAAAAATGTGTGCGAGAATCCCAGAAGGTGATTCAGGAATACTCTACCCAAGAAGCTTAGATCTTGGGGAACTGAAAAGATCATCAAAGTTCTTTAAAATTCTGCATGACCAAATCTATGAAAGAAATCAATTATTCTATTCAGAAGTGAAAGAAAATATTTAATTTTGCTCCTGCAGAAGCATGCTTTCCAATGCTATGTGGAAGAGGTACCCCTCTCACATTTGGCTTTTAACCTGAGGGCTGTCCAAAGCCTCCGTGTGAAATGGTGAGCTGGAGTCCTGGTGGGAGCATCTAGGGACAAGTCAAGCTTTAGTCTTGAATCACTATCCAATGCCCTAGTATATAAAAGTGAAGCAAGAGAGCTCAGGATACAAGATCTCAGAAACACTTTTTTATAATGCTTTAGGGCTGATTAAATTATAGCTTTGTGTGATAAGCACAGCCTAGATACAAGAAATGAGTTTGCTATCTGAGACGAGCTTTGGGTAGATTGAATTTTCAAGGCAATGAGAATAGACAGCGAAGTTATCTATGTTGCCACAGATCAAAAGGACAAACTTCCCATGATTGCAGTACAGGAAGAGCTGCAACCTGGGCATCAGGCTTTCCTGTCACACTTGTCCCCACACACCACGATCACCATCAGGAAAAGTAGTGAATAGATGCTTCTCAGGGTTGAGTGAGAATAGAGGTGTCTGAATACAGAGGCTTATATTATATAACGTCAGATTTGCATACATACACACAAGCCTGAATGATCTAGAAGGATTTCTAATGTCATGGCACATCTTAATAAGGAAGAACAGTGTTTATTCTGGTCTCTTTCCTTAGCAAAAAGAAGAAACCGCAAGGTCTCAAACTCTTCATTCTGCCTCTTAGAAACTCAGTATTTCATTCAATAAGTAAAACTTTGCATTTGCTTATCTACTTTCTTCAAGACTATACTTCTTAAAAAGTTTTTTCCAAAAAAAACCAAAAAAAAAAAACTTTCCAAGGAAAACTGCACTTCTCTCATAGCACTAAAGACTGGGATACAAAAATGTTGAGTAAAATCTAATCTCAACACAACTGGAGCACTGAATTAATTTACAGCTTACCCCAAGTCCCAAGCCTTCCAAAGGAAAACTGAAACCTTTAATGACTACCAGCTCTACTGTACTTGCAAATGGTCTTGGTATTTCCTTCAGAGCACAGCGGTCAAAGTACTTCATAGGAACTTGTATGCAAGGGCTCATCGTTATACATATTTATGTGCTATGAAAAACTAATTTTATCATTCAGGGTAGGAAGCATGCAGACATTTCTCACAAAATGAGCTCATTTATTTTGCTCACCAAAGCTCGTGTGTAAAATCAGAGGGCAACCACTGGCTAGCAGGGACTTACTGTGCCATCAGTTATTTTAAATTCACTCAGTGGGGGTGGGGATACAATTTCCAATCTAGTCACTTGTTTTGACAAATAAGAGTGTTACCTGACATTTGTTCTGAAGCCAACTCATATCCTTTCTTAAACAGAGATACACCACTAAAAACAAGGAAGGAAGGGGGAGAAAGGGGAGGAAATAAAAGAGAAAACCAGCATCTCACTTGACCAGTCTCCACCAAATGAACCACATCAAATTACATCAAATAAAAGTTAAATTAAGCCTAAGACAGAGGCAACATCTGCAGGCCCCCATAATACAACAATTTGTAAAATGTCAGCAGAAACCAGTCACACATAATCCAGTGGTCAAAGTCAACAACTTTGAGAATCACTGCTCAGGCTGAGAGAAAAATAAATCTTTCAAAGACACCAGTGTTATCTCTTAAGAAAATGTGCAACTAACTATAGAATTGTCTCTCTTAAAGACTGTATACTGTGGGATAAATTCTAAAGAGTGGAAGAGGTTCAATGGAGAAGATATATAGCAGCTAGTCTAAATTTCTTAGTATACACTGCTAACCCTTGAATCACATAAACATATAAATTAAATGTTGAATAGTCTTGGACAAGATGGAGGCATAGGTAAACATGGCTTGCCTCCTCATATGACTACATCAAAGTCACAACTAGGCTACAGAATAGCCCGGCTGGTGTAGCTCAGTGGATTGAGCACAGGCTGGGAACCAGACGGTCCCGGTTCGATTCCCAGTCGGGGCACATGCCTGGGTTGCAGGCCAGGTCCCCGATGAGGGCCATGTGAGAGGCAACCATACATTGCTCTTTCTCCCTCCCTTCTCTCTCTGAAAATAAATAAATAAAAAAAAAGAATTTAAAAACAAGTATCACCCAGAATACAGAGCTGAATGGAAATCTGATAACCGAGGAACTAAAGAAGCCACGTGCATCCAGAAAGGTAGGAGGGGTGGAGGGGCAGAAATGCAAAGCAGAGCAGAGAAGTGCAAAGACACGGAGAGACGCAGAATGGGCGGTCCCACACCCACGTGCGGTGGATAAAAATGGGGGGGTGGTATACCACAGGAGCGTGGGACCCCAGCCCCACACCAAATCACCCAACTCTGAGTTCCAGTGCCAGGAAGATAAGTCCCCATAACTTCTGGCTGTAAAAACCAGTGGGGGATAAAGCAGTGGAAGAAACTGTGGGATGGAGCCTCCTCTTAAAGGGCCAGCAACACACTTATGTAAATTCACTCCTCTCAGATTCAGCACCAGGGTAACAGTTGGAAGGGCACCAGGGGCATAGGGGGAGGAAATGAAGTGACAGGTATCAGGCGAGTCTGGGAGATAGCCTCCTCCTGGACAAAACCCCAGAGGCTAGTCGGTGGCACTGTCCTTTCTCTGAGCCCTCCTGTACACAGAGCCACAGAGTGGCGACTTGGGTTACCCTGCCCTGTAGATTACCTAAGGCTCCGCCCCATCAACTTACTCGTGTCCTTTTCTACAATAGGACATGCTACTAAGATAGGGAGTCAAGGCAGCTCTACCTAACACACAGAAACAAACACAGAGAAGCTGCCAAATTGAAGAGACAAAGAATACAGCCCAAGTGAAAGAACAAAACAAAACTCCAGAAAAAGAACTAAATGAAATAGAGATAAGCAATCTATCAGATGTAGAGTTCAAAACACTGGTTATTGGGATGCTGAAGAAACTCACTGGATACTTCAACAGTATAAAAAAGACTCAGGCAGAAATAAGGTTATACTGAGTGAAATAAAGAAAAACTGAGAGAACCAACAGTGGAGGGGATAAAGCCAAGAATCAAATCAATGATTTGGAACATGAGGAATGGAAAAACACTGAATCAGAAAAGCAAGAAGAAAACTTCCCTAACTTGGTGAAGGAAATAAACATACAAGTTCAGGAAGCACAGAAAGTCCCAAACAAGATGGACCCAAAGAGGACCGCACAAAGACACACCATAATTAAAATGCCAAAGATTAAAGATAAAGAGAGAATCTCTTTAAAAGCAGCAAGGGAAAAGCAGAGAGTTACCTACAAAGGAATTCCCGTAAGACTGTCAGCTGATTTCTCAGAAGAAACTTTGAAGGCAAATAGGGACTGGCAAGAAGCATGCAAAGTGATAAAAAGCAAGGATTTACTACCTAGATTACTCTATCCAACAAATGATTACTCTATCATTTAGTATGGAAGGGTAGATAAAAGTGCTTCCCAGACACAAGATTAAGCTAAAGGAGTTATCATCATAAAGTCATTATTACATGAAACATTAAAGGGACTTATTTAAGAAAAAGAAGATCAAAACTATGAATGTTGAAATGGCAACAAATTCACAACTATCAACAACTAAATCTAAAAAACAAACTTAGCAAACAAGCAGAACAGAAACAGAACCATAAATACAGAGATCACACAGAGGGTTATCATTTGGGAGGGGAAGCTGGAGAATGGGGGAAAAGGTGTAGGGAATAAGCAGTATAAATTGGTAGGCACAAAAGAGGCAAGGGGAATATTAAGAATAGTATGGAAATGGAAAAGCCAAAGAACTTACATGAATGGCCCATGGACATGAACTAAATTGGGGAGGATTGCTGGAGGGAAAGGAGGGGTACCAGCTGAAGGTGATCAAAGGTGGAAAAACTGGGACAACTGTAACAGCATAATCAATAAAATATATATTAAAAATAGTCCTGGAAATAACTATTGCATACTTGCTCAAGTCAGTGCCAAAGCATGGTAAGGAATACCTAAGAATGCTAACTTTACTACTAACTTGCCTACAGTAAGCTGAATGGTGGCCTCCAAAAAGATATGTCCACATTCTAAAAACCCTGGTACCTGTGAATGTTGCCTTATTTGGAAAAAGGGTCTTAGTAGATGTAACTAATAATTAAGAGTCTTCAGCCCTACCCAGTGTGCCCCAGTTGGTTGGAGCATTGTCCCGTAAAATGAAAGGTCACGGGTTTGATTCCTGGTCAGGGCACATGCCTGGGTTGTGGATTCAGTCCTGGTTAGGGTACATACAAGAAGCAACCAATCGATGTTTCTCTCTCACATCAATGTTTCTCTTCCTCTCTTTCTGCCTCTCTTTTCTCCCCCTCTCTAAAAATACATAAATAAGCATATCCTTATTTATAAAGGATAAAAAAAAAAGTTAAGAGTCTTCACATGAGAACAGTATCTAACACTACCCAAGTAGGCCCCTAACTAAGTATTATCACAAGTGTCCTTATAAGAAAAAGACAGAGGGAGACAGGACAACACACAGAAGAAGAGGCATTGTGACCATGGAGGGAGAGACCGACCTGATGTGGCCACAAGGCAAGGAATGCCAATAGTCACCAGAAGCTGGAGGAGGCAAGACACAGATTTTTCCCCCTGGGAGAAACACAGGCCTGCCTATACTCGATTTCAAATTTCTGGACTCCAGAACTACAAAAGAAAAAATTTTTGTTGTTTTAAGCCACTGACCTTGTAGTGATCTGTTATAGTAGTCATAGGAAACTAATATAATAAATACCCCACTATGGGGGAGGCAAGCTTTTAAATATGTACCCAGGGTTGATTTTTTTTACCTCAACAAATTACTTGTTTATCATGATGATAAACAAGTTATTAAGCCAGAGTATACTATAAAGTAACCATAGCAAATACAAGGCTAAAAGAGTTCAGCATGTGGCTAGCCCCTGTAAGACCCACAGGGTTAGCATGCCAAGTAGAAGTTTGTGGGATGGGTGCCCTTAAGTTTTCTTTAAAAAGTAGCCTTTTGATAAAACCACAGAGGCAGCTACCTGATAAATATGAAAATCAAGATTGCAAGGTAGAAATTAGATAAGGTAATATCAACTTAAAGCAAGCACCCCCTTTCCCTGAAGGAGTCGTGGAAACAAGCATTAGTTCCCAGTCCTAAAAAACAGACAAAAGGCTTTAGAATACCTTAATGTGCCCTACCTAGACTCACCTATCTTTTACCTTTATGCAAATCAGCATACTCAAGAACTTTCAGTGTGATCAAACCAAGCCAATTCTGAAGAGCATTTCTACCCTAGTAGTAATCTGGAGGTCCCAAGGTGAAATGAACATGACTTGGGGCAAAATAAAGGGCTTTGATTAAGGTGTGTGAGGATAACATACATTTTGTGTACTAGGGAAAAATACATCTGTAAACTAAGAAGAAACTGGCTTTAAGACTTCTGGAATTTGGGAGGTTGCTCCATGCGTTTTTAATGATGAGGTTTTACTCCCTGTGGCACCTGATTCCAAAATCTGCACAATCTGGAAAGGGGTGAAAATGAACTGTTTTTATTGAAAGGCTTATTCCTTTATAGGCTCTTTGTAATTAAAAAGCAATGTCCACAAGAGCACCATAGTCCGCTTCTAACCAGGTGAGGATGAGTGATGAGCTATGCTCCCTATGTTCCCTTTCCCTGGTTCAATATCCATTTTTGGTAGAAGCTAGAGGGCAGAGGACATCACTCCTTTACTCAAGCACCATTAATATAAAAGTCAAGGATAACTACCAACAAATTCTTGGGGAAGGTACCCATTGGACAGGAAGGGTCCACATGTACCAATGCTACCACTTGTTTCCATCCTGCCTCCCCTGACCTCCTCTGTCCTGGCATCAGCAGGGGCTCCTGGGGAAAGAGATATGCAGGGCACAGCTGCTCCTGGCGGCAAATGAAAGGGGCTGCCAGAGGCCTCACAAATGACACAGCCTCACCACCATCATAAAGCTCAACACACACTTGAGACCAACAAATGGGGCAGACAGTCTCCTGATTCACAATTCACAACCCAACCTCACAGCAAGTCTTGTTTTTTTGTTTGTTGTAATCCTCATCCATGGATATGTTTATTGATTTTAGAGAGAGAAGAAGGGAAAGAGAGGGAAAAACATCCACGTGACAGAAAAACATTGATCAGCTGCCTCCTTTGCATGCCCCAATAGGGGATTGAACATGCCCTCTAGGCATGTGCCCTGACCAGGAAGTGACCCAAAACGTTTTCTTTTTTTTGGGTATTTGGGACAACACTCCAACCAACTGACCCACCCAGCCAGGGCAAGACCTGTTTAATAAAGATACAAAGACAGCCCTGGCCAGTGTGGCTCAGTTGGTCCCACAGACCGAAGGGTCACAGGTTCAATTCCCAATCAGGGCACATACCCAGATTGTGGGTTCAATCCCTGGTGGGGGTGCATCTGAGAGGGGAACCGACCAATGTTTCTCTCTCACATCGATGTTTCTCTCTCTCTCCCTTCCTCTTACTCTAAAAAGCAATGAAAAAATGTCCTAGGGTGAGGATAAAAAAGAAAAAGATACAGGCCCTGGCTAGTACGCCTCAGTGGACTGAGTGCCAGCCTGCAAACCAAAGGGTCGCCAGTTTGATTCCCAATCAGAGCATATGCCTGGGTTTTTGGCCAGGTACCCAATAGGAGGCACACGAGAGGCAACTACACACTGATATTTCTCTCCTTCTCTTTCTCCCTCCTTTCCCCTCTCTCTAAAATTAAATAAATAAAATCTTTAAAAAAGATACAAAAACTGTTATAAAGTGTTTTCTTAAGAGGACTTCTAGGTTGCTGCTCTCTCTAGCAAAGATTTTATTGGCACCGTGAACTTCTGCCTCTTTATTCCTATCAACACAGAGAGACAGCCACCCAAGGATACTCAGCGAGGTATACACAGCCCCGCTCTGTTTATCTTCAACTGCCCCCAATACCAGGAAAAACTAGATTCATGTTATTTTCTTTAAAGTTCACTGTGGTGAAAGTCACAGTACCAGCTATACTCTGTATCCGTACTACATGCCACAAGCTGTGCTAAGCTGCCTTATCAATGCTGCTACTCCACAACCTCAGAGCAACCCTCCAAGGTAAACATTTATTATCTCCATTTCTCAAATGTGGAAACCCAGCCTCAGAAAGGACAAATGTCCTGCCCAAGTGCTGGGATATGAACCAAACTGGCCCACCCTGAGAGCTCTGCTCTTTTCATCCTGCCCCTGTTGCCTAGCTCATGAGCAAACCTCAGCGGAGGAAGCTGTACTTCACATCCACATATCTCAAGACTGATGTGCCTAAGAAGTGATCTAAACATGAGATAGCAATACAGATTAAAAAGAAAAATGCTCCAGGTATTTGCAATATATCAGTAAGTTTAATAGATGAAATTCTCACTGAAGCAATGAGTTGTTCAGAAAGAAACAGCTCACAGGACAGTAATACTTATACATGACAAAATAAACTTCCAAACAAAGCCCATAATGAGAAAATTATATAATGCACAAGGGATCAATCCAACAAGATATAACCCTTGTAAACATATATGCACCCAACATAAAATCACCTAGACATATAAAGCAAACCTTGATGGACATAAAGAGCAAGACCAACAATAATACAGTCATAGTAGAGGATTTCTAACACCCCACTGACATCAATGGACCACAAAATCAACAAGGAAACAGCAGCTATAAATGAAACACTAGACCAAAGAGATATAATTGATATTTTCAGAGATTTCACCCCAAAGCAGCAGAATATACATTCTTTTAAAGTGAACATGGAACATTCCCTAGGATAGAACACATCAGGACACAAAACAAGTCTTAATGAACTCAAGAAGACTGAAATCATATCAAGCATATTCTCCAACCACAATCATATGAAACTAGAAATCAATTACAAAAAGAAAAACCTGAAAAACACACAAATATGTAGAGGCTAAATAACATGTTACTAAACAAACGGGTCAACAATGAGATCAAGAAGAAATCAAAGTTACCTTGAAACATGCCCTGGCTGGTGTGGCTCAGTGGACTGCATGCCAGCCTGCGAACCAAAAAGGCACTGGTTCGACTCCCAGTCAGGGCACGTGCCTGGGCTGCAGGTCAGGTACCCA
This sequence comes from Micronycteris hirsuta, assembly GCA_004026765.1. Taxonomy (NCBI): domain Eukaryota; kingdom Metazoa; phylum Chordata; class Mammalia; order Chiroptera; family Phyllostomidae; genus Micronycteris; species Micronycteris hirsuta. The sequence goes on along the minus strand of PVJI01006592.1, from coordinate 31,389 downwards.
GTTGGGGGTGTGTGAGAGGCAACCGTCCACGTACCTCTCCTTTTCTGTATCCCTCCCCCCCCTTCAGATAAATAAAATCTAAAAAATGAATAAATAAAAGTGGTACATTTCATTAAAAAAAGGAAGAAATTGAGTTACCTGGAAACAAATAAAAATGAACACACAATAACCCAAAATCTATGAGACACAGCAAAAGCAATCCTAAGAGGGTAATTCATAGAAATACAGGCCTACCTCAAGATGTAAGAAGAATAAATTAATAATCTAACCTTGCACCTGAAGAACTAGAAAAAGGAACAAATCCCAAAGTAAGTAGAAGGAAAGAATAAAAACTGGAACAGTAATAATTGACAAAGATACTAAAAAAATACAAAAGATCAATAAAACCAAGAAGTGGTTCTTTGAAAGGATAAACAAGATTGAAAAACCTTTAACCAGACTCATAAAGAAAAAGAAAGAGAACCTAAAAAGAAAGAAATGAAAGAGAAGCACCAGCTGACAGCACAGAAATACAAAGGATTTTAAGAAAATATCAACAACCATATGCCAAAAAATTGGACAATCCAGATGAAATGGTTAAATTCCTAGAAATATACAATCTCCAAAACTGAATTAGAAAGTATCAAAAAATCTGAATAGACCAATTACAACTAATGAAATTGAAGCAGTAAACAAAACACTTCTAACAAAAGTCCTTGGCCAAATGGCTTCACAAGTGAATTCTACCAAACATTCAAAGAACTAGCACCTCTCCTTCTCAAACTATTCCAAAAAATTCAAAAGGATGGAAAACTCCCAAGCTCATTTTACAAGGCCAGAATTATCCCAATTCCAAAACCAGATAAAGACACTACAAAGAAAGAAAACTATAGGCCAATATTCCTGAAGAACAGAGATGCAAAAAACCTCAAGCAATGTTAGCAAATCGGATTCAGTAATGCATTACAAAGACCATGTACCATGATTGAGTGGGATTTATTCCAGGGATGCAAGCTTGGTACAATATCTGCAAATCAATAAATGTGATACACCACACAAACAAAATGAAGGATAAAAACCACCTCATATCAATAGATGCAGAAAAAGCATTTCATAAAATCCAGCATCTACTTATGATAAAAACACTCAGCGAGGTGGGAATAAAGGGGACATACTACAACATTATAAAGGTCACAAATGACAAGCCCACAGCCAAAATCATATTCAATGAACAAAAACTAAGTGCTTCAATTAAGATCAGGAACAAGACAAAGATGTCTGCTTTCACCACTCTTACTTCAACATAGTTCTGGAAGTCCAAGCCACAGCAATCAGACAAGAAGAAATAAAAGCATCCAAATTGGAAAAGAAGAGGCAAAACTGCCATTATTTGCAGATGACATGATACTATATATAGAAAACCCAAAAACTCCACCAAAAAAGCTACTGTGATAAATGAATTCAGTAAAGTAGAAGGATACAAAATTAATATTCAGAAATCACTGGCATTTTTATACACCAATAGTGAACCATAGGAAATACAAACTAATAAAACAATACCATTTACAACTACAAAAAACCACAGTACCTAGGAATAAATTTAATCAAGGAGGTAAAAGACCTGTACTCAGAAAATTATAAGATACTTAAGAAAGAAATCAAAGATATAAATAAGTGGAAGCATATACCATTTCATGAATAGGAAGAATTAACATCATTAAAATACCCACACTACACAAACTCTATCAAGATACCAACAGCACCCTGGACAGGTGGCTCAGTTGGTTAGAGTCACTGTCCCATGCACCAAAGGGTGTGGGTCCAATTTCTGATCAGGACACATACATAGGTTGCAGGTTTGATTCTCAGTCAGGGTGCATAGAGGAGGCAACTGATGGATGTTTCTCCCTCTCGCATTCATGTTTCTCTCTCTCTCTCTCTCTCTCTCTCTCTCTCTCTCTCTCTCTCTCTCTCTCTGTCTCTCTGTCTCTCTTTCTCTCTCTCTCTCTCTCTACTGTCAGTAAACATAACCTTGGGTGAGGATTATATAAAAAAAGATACCAATGGATTTTTTCACAGAACTAGAACAAAAATTCCAAAAATCTGTGTGGAACCACAAAAGACCTCAAAACAGTCACAGCAATCTTGAGAAAGAAGAACAAAGTTAAAGGCATCACACTACCTGATACCAAACTATACTGCAATGTCGTAGTGACCCAAACAGCACAGTAGTAGCATAAAAACAGACTAATTTGAAAGAATATATACACCTCTATGTTAATTGCTGCACTATTTACAATAGCCAAGATTTGGAAGCAGCCCACACCTATCAATACATGAATGGATTAAAAAGCTGTGGTACATTTATACAATGGAATACAACCTGGCCATAAAAAAGAAGGAAATCTGGACTTCTGGGCAAGATGGAGGCATAGGTACTTTGGCTCCTCCCACAGCAAAAAGAAGGGCAACAACAGATTTAAAAATAAAGACCAACCAGAACTTCCAGAAATTTGAACTGTATGGAAGTCTGACAACCAAAGAGTTAAAGAAGAAATATTCATCCAGACTGGTAGGAGGGGTGGAGATGGGCAGCTAGGGTGGAAAGCATGCACAACAAGGTGGTGGCTGGAGGACCAGGAGGGCAAGGTGATGGCTGGAAGACCCACATTTGCTTGGGAATAAACCAGGAGGAACAACTGCAGAGCGAGACAAACCACACAACCCAGGGTTCCAATGCGGAAAAAGAAACCTTCAAAACTTCTGGCTGTAAAAACCTGTGGAGGTTGTGCTGGCAGGAGAAACTCCCAGCCTCACAAGAGAGTTCGTTGGAGAGACTTACAGGGTCCTAGAATGTACACAAACCCGCCCATCCAAAATCAGCACCATAAGGGCCTAATTTCCTTTGGGTAGCTCGGGAAGTAACCAAAAGCCAGCCGAGAGCCCAGCAGGAGGCACTGTTCCCTCTTGGACCCCTCCTCCACATACAGCACCAGAACAGAGTGCAGTGAGTTGCCCCACCCTGGTGAGTACCTAAGGCTCCGCCACTTACAACATAACAGGTGCGCCGAGCCAAAGAAATACAGCCCAAATGAAAGAACAGATCAAAACTCAAAAAAAAGAACTAAGCGACAAGGAGCTAGTCAACCTATCAGATGCACAGTTCAAAACACTGGTAATCAGGATGCTCACAGAATTGGTTGAGTATGGGTGCAAAATAGAAGAAAAAATGAAGGCTATGCAAAGTGAAATAAAGAAAAATATATAGGGAACCAACAGTGAAGGGAAGGAAACCAGGACTCAGATCAACGATTTGGACCAGAAGGAAGAAAGAAACATTCTACCAAAACGGAATGAAGAAACAAGACTTCAGAAAAATGAAGAGAGGCTTAGGAAGCTCTGGGACAACTTTAAACATTCCAACATCCAAATCATAGGGGTGCCAGAAGGAGAAGAGGAAGAGCGATTGAAAACTTAATTAAACAAATAATGAAGGAAAACTTCCCCAATCTGGCAAAGGAAATAGACTTCCAGGAAGTCCAGGAAGCTCAGAGAGTCCCAAAGAAATTGGACTAAAGGAGGAACACACCAAGACACATCATAATTACATTACCCAAGATTAAAGATAAGGAGAGAATATTAAAAGCAGTAAGAGAAAAGGAGACAGTTACCTACAAAAGAGTTCCCATAAGACTACCAGCTGATTTCTCAAAAGAAACCTTGCAGGCAAGAGAGGCTGGAAAGTATTTGAAGTCATGAAAGGCAAGGACCTACATCCAAGAGTATTCCATCCAGCAAAGCTATCATTTAGAATGGAAAGACAGATAAAGTGCTTCCCAGATAAGGTAAAGCTAAAGAAGTTCATCATCACAAAGCCCTTATTATATGAAATGTTAAAGGGACTTATCTAAGAAAAAGAAGATCAAAACTATGAACAGAAAATAACAAACTCACAACTATCAACAACTGAACCTAAAAAACAAAACAAAACAAAAAACTAAGCAAACAACTAGAACAGGAGCAGAATCACAGAAATGGAGATCATATGGAAGGTTATCAGCAGGTAGAGGCAGGGGGAGAATGAGGAAAAGGTACAGGGAAGAAGAAGCATAAATGGTGGGTACAAAATAGACAGGGGGCGCGTTAAGAATAATATAAGAAATGGAGGAGCCAAAGAACTTACATACACGAAATTATAGTCCAAGGACGTGAACTAAGGCGCGGGGGCAGTACTGGTGGAAGGGGGTGCAGGGTGGAAGGGAATAAAAGGGAGATTAAAAAAATGGGGCAACTATAATAGCATAATCAATAAAATATACTTAAAAAAATTAAGAAGGAAATCTTACCCTTTGCAACACATGGATGCACCTGGAGAACATTATGCTAAGTAAAATAAGTCAGAGAAAGACAAATACCATATTTCACTTATACGTGGAATCTAATGAAGAAAACAAAGAAACAAAATAGAAACAGACTCACAATATGGAGAACAGACTACAGATGTCTGAGAGGGTGAAAAAGATCAAGAAATTAAGCAAAAAAAAGAAAAGCTCATAGACAAAACAACAGTACGGTGATTACCAGAGGGATAGGGGCTGGAGGCAGGCAAAAGAGGGTACAGGGGAGAGGAATGGTGACAGAAAACTTGACCTGGGTGGTAAACACACAATAAAATATACAGACAATGTATTATGGAATCGTACACTTGAAATCTATATAACTTTATTACATTAACCTATGTAATGCCAATTAATTCAATAATTTTTTTTTTAAAGAAAATGAAAGAAACAGCTCCCAAAAGGACAAATTTATAGAAACAGTACAGTAGACATTAGAGGTTGCCAGGGGCTGAGGTGAGGGAGAAATGGGGAGTTACTACTTGATGGTTATGAAGTTTCTGTTTGGGTCGAAGAAAAAATTCTGAAAATAGTGGTGATGGCTGCAAAACATTGTGAGTGTAATTAATGCCAATAAATTGTAGGCCTAAAAATCATTTAGGCAAATTATGTTATATATATTTTACCGAAATTAAAAAAAAAAACTAATAATGCTGCCATAATGCTGTCACTGGTGTGGCTCAGGTGATTGGGCATCATCCCTCAAAGTAAAATGTCACTGGTTCAACTCCCAATCAGGGCATAAGCCTGGGTTGCGGGTTCAGGCCCTGGCTGGGGCGAGAGGCAACCAATGTTTCTCTCTCGCAGTAATGTTTCTCTCACTCTCTTTCTCCCTCTCTCTAAAAATAAATAAATAAAATCTTTAAAAAAATTAATACCACATACCAAAAACCACTGTATACTTTAAATGGGTGAATTGCATGGTATGTGAATTTATAGCCCAATAAAATTTTTAAAAATGAAAAAGAAACAGCTCCCAGAAGCTCATTTAGTAAATGCTATCTCCTTACTCTCTTCTCTCAATAAAAATCTAAACTGAAAATGCCACACAGCACAAAGACTGAGAAATAATCATATGCCTCAAAGGGGGTAAAACAACAGACAAAAAAGATAACACATTCAAATCTTGTCCCGGAACACCATTTACTTACAAGCGGCTTTTTCTCCCTTCCCTCCCTTTTCTGATCAAGGCTTACAATTGACTACAAAGCCTGCCTTATAGGGCATGTCCAGTACGAAAGGTACAACTATACGCTATCTTCTAAGAAAGCAACAGCTTCTCCATTTGCTTCCAGCATCGGGTCTGAGAAGCACATCTTCAAAGTATAAATATCCTCACAGCAGTGACAGCAGTGACAATGCGTTTTACATACATTCCCCCCATTTCACCCTCACAACAGTCCTATCAAATGGGCACTAATATTCTTAAGTACATATCAGGAAGCTGAAGCACAGAGAGGGTGAGTAATGTGCCTAAGACTGCACAGGTATAAGGAGTGCAGCTGGGATTCAAATCCAGGTACCTGACCCCAGGGACCACCAGCAACTACAACTGTTCTACACTACACAATATCCTGAAATAAAGCAATTCTACTGAATAAACTGCCCAAATAGTTTTTAAATTTTAAATTCAAGTGGAAACCAATTATGTAAAGTGTTGTAACACTCATGGCTATGCCTTATCAATAGCAGAAACGGTTACAGCTCTTGCTTATAGTGGGAATTTGGAAGTCCCACGGGAGGAGGGGAGGCTTACTCTAACACTTAAAACAATACAGCTGTCCCGACTGGTGTGGCTCAGTGGATTGAGTGCCAGCCTGCAAATCAAGGGGTTGCCAGTTTGATTCCCAGTCAGGGCACATGCCTGGGTTGTGGGCCAGGTCTCCAGCTGGAAGCACTCAAGAGGCAACCACACATTGATGTTTCTCTCATTCTCTTTCTCCCTCCCTTCCCCTCTGTCTAAAAATAAATAAATACATCTTAAAAAAAAAAAGCAATTCACATCTCAGTAAAGACACATTCAGTTCATCACCCAGGATGCTAAAAACCAACAAACACTGGGAATCAGAAGAGATTAGCCTTGTCCTCTCGTTATTCCAGCACCTTCTGCTCCTCTGAGGAGGGGCAGGTAGGACAAGAGAAGGTCCAGTAAGAGCCACCTTGCAGATGATCAGCACCGCCCTCCTGAAAGACAAGCAGTCTGTACTTCCAGACATGTGGACTACTGACAACCTGCTACCAACCTGTCATGTGACCTGGCATACCACGCAGTGAAGCATGAATAGCAGGTTGATAGTAAATGGGGCTAGTAAGAATTGCTCTGTCCACTATCAGTGAAAGAGCTGGGAAGGAAGGAGGTGCAGTTGGCCTTCTGCAGATTCAACCAACTGCAAATAGAATGTTTAAGTGTTAAACATTGTTGCTGACATGTACTATGTGGTCAGGCCTACTACACAGAGTTTTTCTTGTCATTATTCCCTAAACAATACAGTATAGCAATTATTTACATAGTACTTTCATTGTTTTAGACATGGTAGGTAATCTACAATGACCTAAAGTACATGGGAGAATGTATGTAGGTTATATGCAAATACCACACCACTTTCATGAGGGACTTGAGCATTCACGGATTTTGGTATCTGCAGGAGGCCCTAAAACCAATCCCGCTTGGATACAGAGGAACAACTATACAGCCCTGATATTTAGTATTTTATTCCTATAATTCTTCCTCTTAAAATCTCTCTCGTGTTAAATATGAAGCACATGCACATTACAAAAACAACTTGCTGCCAGCACGTGATTGCTTTCCATTGAGAAAAAGGGGAGAAGCACTGGTGTGCTTTACTCTTTAGTCACCATAATGGTTCCTCTTCTCTCTACACTTATGACAGTTACATATAGTTATACCAGCTTCCATAGATTGTTGTATTAATTTGAACAACAAAACTTTTAAAATGCTCCAAATCAAAGCAACCCTGCTTCCACTATGTACCAATCTGGGTCACTTTATCATCTGATTTTTTCATAAGCAAACACTAAAAGGTAGGTACAAGCAAAAGTGAATACTTCACATCTGTTGTCACCGTTTTACCATTTTGTATGCACCTGATAACAAATTTTCTTCTGTATCATCACTGAACTAAAAACATCAAATACATTCTGCTACCACACTTACTTTTTTGAATCTCCTAGCCCACTAAATTCTCTTGTATTTCAAGATAAGAAACAATATATACCGGGCACCTACTAAGTTCTAAGAACTATCAAAGTGCTTTTGCATTGCACACTATCTTTATAACCTCTGTGAGAGGTGAGCAGTGCTATCCCCATTTCAAAAAGAAGGAAACAATTTATCCAAGAGCATATCACTCCTTCTCTCCTCATCTGCAGCTTAGAAACAACATATGGCAGAATCATCCCCCAAAGACCTCGTTTTCTACAGGAATCCCATTCAGACTTAGAACACTTGCGTCAAGAACAAGGTGACCATCCTATGTGTACAGTAAACTACAGGCGATTTTTTCCTTTTAATTCTATTATATACAGAGAATAGCCAAAATTAGACACTTAGTCATTTATTTTCTAAGAACTGAGGTAAATGAAAAACAACCTTCCCAAAACAACCTTCGTAAAAGGTTATCCATAAGAGAGTTCAAGGTGTCTTGTAGAAAGAAGCAGATGTCTGTTAATAAAACATAAGGCAAAACTCGGAGTTTGTGCTTTCTATGGCGCAATAAAAAGTAAAAGCAGAGAGTATTTTTAGCTCTTCCCGGCCTAAAAGGATTTAACCAAAGGATCTTCTCTAAGTCTGGTTTTCCAGGCATTGATTAAAACTGACCAAGGTTATTAAAAAAACATAAATCATTTCCTGACCAGAAAGCATACAACACAAATGAAGAGCACATTCCATACAGCCTGACTTTAGCAGTGGTCTAATCCTGATTTCCGTCATCACTCAGCTCTCTTCTGACTTTCATTCTGATTCCAACAAAGTAAAGAGAAATATGGGAGGTGCCCAGGCTATAATGGCACCATGCAAAACTGTCATGAAACATTCTTGCGGACAAATATGGCTCAGAACGCACCTTATATTACATTCAGTCTCTGCATACTGCACAAATACCAGCTGGGATCTTCTCAATAGTTGACTCAATAAAGCTCCCAAAAATATACCTAATGCAGTCGAATGCTAATATAGGATACGTGGAAATAGGTAGTTACTTCCCCTAGAATTTTACTTCTTAAACATAAGTCTGGTGAGAGCAAAACAAAACATTAGCTGCATATGTGAGCAGTTTGATGTCCTTCCAAATTGATGTTATGATTATGCATATTTACTTGAGGTACACTGAGAAAAGCCTTGTGCCAAAATATATAAATCCTCAGAAAAATTAACGTATTTTCCTAAAATCGATCACTTGAGATAATGTTTATAGCAATTGTTAAATGTTTTTATTTAAGGGTAATCTTGAAAAAACGTCATAAATCAAACCTGCATGTAAGTAAGAATGAGGTCAATATTAACACAGAATGATGTCAAAAGCAGCAACTGCTTTTCCCATTTTCTATAGGAACTAAGAATGGATGACCGTGCTTCACCAAGGTATTCCAATACAGAATAATAAAAACAGTTCTTATTTTACATTTCACATCCTTCTGGAGTTATTTTTCCTTTAAAGATGAAGAAAATATTCTTCCTTCATACATGAGGAAAATAAGAGCAAAAAAATCAAATTAGGCAAGAATTTTCAGTGCATTGTCACAAGAGGATTGTGTCTCAACTATTTTTGGTATGTATCTAGGTTTCAGGAAAAAAAAATTGAATGGATACATGTCCCAATTTAAAATGAACCACCTGGCTGGTGTAGCTCAGTGGATTGAGTGCGGGCTGGGAACCAGGCGGTCCCGGTTCGATTTCCAGTTGGGACACATGCCTGGGTTGCAGGCCAGGTCTCCAGTGAGGGTCATGTGAGAGGCAACCATACATTGCTGTTTCTCCCTCTCTTTCTCCCTTCCCCTCTCTCTAAAAATAAATAAATAAAATCTTAAAAAAAAAAATGGTAAGTCTTTAAAAAAAAATAAAATAAAATGAACCTATGTGTTTAGCATCCAATTCTTTTCAGTGGCAGTCTTGATGATTATTAGCAATATTAAATTGATCTAGAAATACACAGAGTCTCAGTTAAGTTTTCTAACCAAAGCTTATTTTGAGTATTCTTCAAGTTGGTCACACAGATTGTTGATAAAATAGGCACTTCCTGTATCTGACAGTTTGTACTTATCACCTGATTTTATAATGGAGAATAGGATCACTGTTTTACATATTTACAAACAAGTAAACATCTTCCAGCTGAAAAATACTGTTGAACTATGAACTTGACTTCATGCACATAAAAATGTAAGGAATAACCATGATCCAAACAACATTTAGGGTCATCTGTAGGTTCCATGGTCTATGACCTAAGCTGCCCTTGCAAATATTTACAAACTAAGCACTGGGCCCAAAATAAGCATTAAGAGCTAAGAAAATCCTGCTATATCTGTTTAGCAAGATCTGGATACATGGCAAGGACTCAACTGTGAGCAGAATTAATTTCCCAAAGAGAAAAATTCAACTTTAATTTCTAATAAATACTACATGGTTACCTAGTCCACTCTGAAAGACATCTGAAAAAAATCAAACACATTAACTTCTGAACTTCAATAGAAAAGAACAAAGATTAAAAAAGAAGCCACAGCATGATAAAATTTACTGAGATTACACAAATTCTAAACCTGTCTTGGTGGCACGGTGGGCGCAAGGGGCCTCCACCCATACCACCTGGCTGGCCGCAGGCAGATTAAGAGACTTCCAGCCAAGATGGAGGCAAAGGTAAACACACTTTGCCTCCATATACAACCACAGCAAAAATTACAACTAAACTACAAAACAAACATCATCCAGATTCGTCAGTAAATTGAGCTATATGGAAGTCCAACAACCAAGGACTTAAAGAAGCCACGTTCATCCAGATGGGTGCCTCTTGCTATTAAGACAGGGAGTCAAAGCAGCTCTACCTAATACATAGAAACAAACACAGGGAGGCTGCCAAATTGAGGAGACAAAGAAATATGAACCAAATGAAAGAATAGAACAAAACTCAAGGAAAAGAACTAAACTAAATGGAGATAAGCAACCAGGCAGAGGAGGGCAATAGGGAAAATCTGGGACAACTGTAATAGCAAACTCAATAAAATATATTAAATAAATAAATAAATAACCTGTCATAATCCAGATGTTTAGAATTACTATCTGTCTCTGCAGCATGTCACCCAAGCACAAGCACAGTGAAACTAGTATTTATACAGACATCCTAAGGAGAGATGGTATTCTTACCCAGTGAAGTACTAATAGAATTGTAAACTGCTGCACAGAACGTAAGGAAATGATATAACCAACCCAACACCAAAATAATTCTTTCTCCCAGTGGTAGTGATCACTGTGAGCTGCCTTGTTCTCTCTGGCTCACCCAGAATCTCTGGGGACTGACCCTGCTAAGAGAGCAGGAGTAAAGATGAAGGTTTAGGGCTCTGGCACAGAGCCAAACTGTGCCCTGCTTGTTGAGCAGTACATCCATAACTTTAGCCTCAACTGTGCCAAGAAAGCACAAACCACACTTTGAGGTAACAATCTTGAGATTCTCTGAAAATGTTCTAAACTTAGACTCTTCCCTCACTCATGCTGACTTCTTCCGACAATAAAGGTACATGAGCAAGCCTGTACTCCACTAGATCTATTCAGATGAGGGCTCAGGATGCAATGATAACCAGAGCTCTATAGATTATCTTAAAAGCCATTTGTATCATCACCATCTTCTTTGAAACTATATTTAATTAGATAACAATACAAATGTAAAAATAATCTCACATGTAAAGTTTGTTAGGTATAAGTTAGGTCTAACTGTGGGTGAGTGTGCACCTACACAATCTCCCCTGCAGGCAATTAAAATGCAAATTACCAGTTCTTTGTCTTAGAAGTAATGCACTACCATTGGCAGTGTTTTCTTTTCTTCTTCTTTTTGTAATACATTTAATAAATTATTTCCCAAACAGTCAATTTCTATTTTCAAAAAATATCTCAGTCACTAGAGATGAGAAATATTTCATCTAAAAATGCACTGTTGGGCCCGGCTGGTGTAGCTCAGTGGACTGAGCGCGGGCTGGGAACCAGAGGGTCCCAGTTCGATTCCCAGTCAGGGCACATGCCTGGGTTGCGGGCCAGGTCCCCAGTGAGGGCCATGTGAGAGGCAACCATACATTGCTCTTTCTCTCTCCCTTCTCTCTCTGAAAATAAATAAAAAAAATAAAATAAAATAAAATAATAAAAATGCACTGTATCTCCCAGTCATCCTTAACTGACATTCCAGACACCAGTCTATTCCATAGTGAGAGAACATGGGCCTTAGGACCCACTGATTACTTACTTGTTAATAAAAGGTTCAATGAGCTTTGATTTGGCAGACACATGAATTTTTGGAGGACTAAGAAATGAACCTAATTAAAAAAAAAAAAGCAGAGTATTATATACAGGCAAGCAGACAAAGCCTGAAAGTTCAGGAAAAAATATATGCAAGTCAATAGTATGGGTCAGCAAGGGTAAAAGGTACTCACATGGGCCAAGTCCCATCCAATCGGTACAAGTCAATGGTTCCCCCCTCTGTACTCTCCATCCCCTCCACTCTAATCTCCAACTCCAACCCCTGCCACTTCCAACTGGGTGAGTGGAACCCAGGGAAATAGTAGACGTGGTAAGAGCCCCTCTAAACCATGATGTCTGACAGACACACATACAGTGAGTACCTAAGTAGTTTGTCATGGAGATGAAACATAATCCTGTGATATAAGCATCATAGCCAGCCTCATGGAGCTGTTCAGTAGCTGTGTCATAACTTGGAAAACCTTCTGCACTTTCTAAAGAGAAAAAAAAAAAAGTTTTACTAAGGACATCATAAATCATGAAGACAAGTAAGTGTAGTGCCCTACCAAATCCAAATTGTATTTAGTATGTGCTATAGAAATATCCTAAATAAGCATTTTAAAATGTATTTTTAAAGATTTTATTTATTTTCAGACAGAAGGGAAGGGAGGGAGAAAGAGAGGGAGAGAAACATCAATGTGTTTGTCTGTCACCTGGCCCCTACTGGGGAACTGGCCTGCAACCCAGGCATGTGCCCTGACTGGGAATCAAACCAGCGACCCTTTAGTTCACAGCCCACACTCAATCCACTGAGCTACACCAGCCAGGGCTTAAAATGTATTTTTAAAAATTTTCATTTTGTTAATTATATTTCATTGATTATGCTATTACAGTTATCCCGATTATTCCCTCTTTACCCTCCCTTCCAGCCAGCACCCCCCATCACCAGGCAATTCTCACACATTGTTCACATCCATGAGTCATGCACATAAGTTCTCTGGCTACTTCATTTCCTATACTGTACTTTACATCCCCATGGCTATCCTGTAGCCTATTTGTACTTCTTAATCCCCTCACCTCTTCACCCATTCCCCCACAACACCCTCCCATCTGGCAACTCTCAAAACGCTCTCCATATCCATGATTCTGTCTCTGTTCTTCTGGTTTGCTTAGTTTGTGTTTTAGATCCCATTGTTGATAGATATGCATTTATTGCCATTTTTGGTCACAGTTTTGATCTTCATCTTTTTCTTAAATAAGTCCCTTTAACATTTCATTTAATAAGGGTTTGGTGACGATGAACTCCTTTAGTTTTACCATATCTGGGAAACTCTTTATCTGCCCTTCAATTCTAAATGGTATCTTTGCTGGGTAGAGCAATCTTGACTGTAGGTCCCTGCTTTTCACTACTTTGCATATTTCTTGTGAATCGTTTCTAGCCTGGCAAAGTTTCTTTAGAGAAATCAGTTGACAGTCATATGGAAACTCCCCTGTAGGCAACTAACTGCTTGTTTCTTGCTGCATTTAAAAATCTCTTTACCTTTAACCTTTGGCATTTTAATTATGATGTGTCTTGAAGTGGGCCTCTTTGCATCCATCTTGTTTGGTACTCTCTGTGCTTCCTGAACTTGTATGTCTATTTCCTTCACCAAATCAGGGAATTTTTCTTTCATTATTTTTTCAAATAGACTTCCAATTTCTTGCTTTCTCTTCTTCTTCTGGCATCCCTATGATGCGAATATTGGAACACTTGAAGTTGTCCCAGAGGCTGCTTACACTACCCTCATTTTTTTTCTTCTTGTGGTCTGATAGGTTGTTTTTTAGTTCCTTATGTTCCAAATCATTGATTTGACTTGGCTTCATCTATCCCACTGTTGTTTCCCTGTAAATTATTCTTCATTTCAATCAGTGTACCCTTCATTTATGATGGGATCTTTTTTATGTTGTTGAGGTCCTCACTAAGTTCCTTGTGCATCCTTATGACCAGTGTTTTGAACTCTGTATCTGATAGGTTGCTTACCTTCATTTTGTCTAGTTCTTTTTCTGGAGTTTTGATCTGTTCTTTCATCTGGGCCATTTTTCTTTCTCTCCTCATTTTGGCAGCCTCCCTGTGTTTGTTTTTATGTATTAGGTAGAGCTGCTGTGATTCCTTGTCTTGATAGCATAGCCTAATGTAGTAGGTATACTATAGAGTCCAGTAGCACAGCCTCAGCTATCACCCAAGCTGGGTAATCAAGGTGCACTCTTTGTGTGGGCTGAGTACACCCTCTTCTTGCAGCTGAGCCTTGACTGCTGTTGGCAGGTCAATGGGAGGAATTTACCCAGGCCTTTAGCTACAAGGACTGGCTATGACCACTGACCATCAACCTCTGTCCCCTGCTGTCCTTTACATCCCCAGGACTACTTTGTAACTACCAATTTGTACTTCTTAATCCCTTCACCTTTTTCACCCAGTCCCCCAACACTCCACCCATCTGGTAACCATCAGTCTGGTCTCTGTATCTATGAGTCTGTTTCTGTTTTTTTTTACTTTTTAAAATCCACGTATAGCCCTGGCTGATATGGCTCAGTGGATTGACCACTAGCCTGCGACCCAAAGGGTTATTGGTTGGGTTCCCAGTCAAGGCACATGGCTAGGTTGCAGGCCAGGTCCCCAGTAGGGGGTGCCTGAGAGAAAACCACACATTGATATTTCTCTCCCTCTCTTACGCCCTGCCTTCCCCTCTCTAAAAATAAAGTAAGTAATAAAAGTAAAAATAAGTAAGTAAACCCACATATAAGTGAAATCATATAATATTTGTCTTTCTCTGACTTATTTCACTTAGCACAATACCCTTTAGGTCCATCCGTATTGTCACAATTGGTAAGATCTCATTGTTTTTTATGGTTGAGGAATATTCCATCATATATTTGTGACATAACTTTTTTATCCACTCATCTACTGGTGGGCACTTGTGTTGCTTCCATATCTTGCAATGAACATAGAGGTGTATATATTCTTTCAAATTAGTGTTTTGGGTTTCTTTGGATGTATATACACAGAAGCAAATCTCTGGGTCACAAGATAGTTCCATTTTTAATTTTTTGAGGATCTTCCACACTGTTTTCCATAGTGCCTGCACCAATCTGCATTCCCATCAAACTTGTTTGTTGATTTATTGACGATAGTCATTTTGACAGGTGTGAAGCAATATCTCATTGTGGTTTTAATTTGACATTTTTCTGATGATTAGTGATGCCTAGCATCTTTTCATATGTCCACTGGCTATCAGTATGTCCTCTTTGGAGAAGTGTCTATTCAGGTCCTCTGCCCATTTTTTAATTGGATTGTTTGAGTTTTTTGGTGTTGAGTTGTATGAGTTCTATATAAACTTTGGATATTAACTCCTTATCAGATTTATCACTGACTTCCTTTGCTGTGCAAAAACCATTTTAGTTTGAAGTAGTCTCAGTTGTTTACTTTTTTTCTTTTGTCCCCCTTTCATGAGGAGATATATCAGAAAAAAAAATATTGCTAAGGGAAATGTTTGGGATTTTACTGCTTGTTTTCCCCTAGGAGTTTTATGGTTTTGAATCTTACACTTAAGTCTTTAATCCATCTTGAGTTTATCCTTGTATATGGTGTAAGGTGATGGTCTAATTTCATTTTTTCGCATGTTATCTGTCCAATTTTCCCAACACCAGTTATAAAATAGACTGTCTTTACCCTATTTGATGTTCTTGCCTCCTTTGTCAAATATTAATTGACCATAAAGGTATGGGTTTATTTCTGGGCTCCGTGTTCTGTTCCCTTGATCTATATGTCTGTTTGTCTGCCAGTACTGTGCTGTTTGGACCACTATGACCTTGCAGTATAGTTTGGTATCAGGTAGTGTGATGCCTTTAACTTTGTTCTTCTTTCTCAAGATTGCTGTGACTGTTTTGAGGTCTTTTGTGGTTCTACACAAATTTTTGGAATATTCGTTCCAGTTCTGTGAAATACACCATTGGTAACTGCACTGAATTTACAAATTAAAAAAAAGTATTTCTTAATTCTCTCCACATAAGCCCTTACAATATGAAATAACTGAGTCACTGAAAATGAGGGCTTTGTCTAGGCTAGAGCAATGCCTCAGTTATGTCATCAAAGAGAGACGCAGGCCTCCCTATTGTACAGTGCTGGATGCTATTTACAATCGTGTTGACCACACTTTATGCTAATTATTCCCCTTCTGATTGTTCTGTAAGGTCACAAAGAGGAATGTCTTCCCTTATAGATAATGACAGCATCAAGATACAACAGGGATTTCTTAGTAGTGATTAAGCTCTTGTGTCCCACTGTGTTTAAGTGTGAATCTCTACTCACCACTTATTTGCAATGTGATCTTGGACAGGTTGCTTCACCTCTGCTCCTCAATTTTGGTAAAATGAAGACAATAATGAAACCTCCTCATTTTATTAGGTGAGGATCGAAAGAGCTAATGTAAGTGAAGCTCTTACATAGTGCTTGATACAAGGCAGAGGCTCACTACTTATTACCCATTAATACCCCAAGTAATCCTCCCAAAAGCAACACTGCAATCAATATTAGTAGCTCAATTCAATATTGTCCTGTACTATGTTGCCAAGCTTACAGTTCTAAAGATGAAAGCACAACTAACTCCAAAAGCAGATCGGAACTTTCTGTAATGCTGTCCTTAGAACATAGGGCCACTTCATAGGAGACCATTTTATAACATGATTCTTTTGTACATGGATATTCACAGATCCTGAGAGGTAACATCTGAGAAGAGTGATCTATGTGCTTTAGGGTAAATTTTCTACCAGATACCAGTATGAAAATAGTATGATAAAACTGTAAGTCATAATTGTTTACTAGAACCAATCAGGAAGCAAGTATCGAAAAGGTTGCAACAGCCCTGGCCAGTGTGGCTCAACTGGTTGGGTGTCATTTCGCAAAATAAAAGGTCACAGTTCAAATCTTGGTCAGGGCACATACCTGGGTTGCAGGTTCAGTCCCCAGCTGGAGAGCATGCAAGAGGCAACCACCAATGTTTCTCTCTTGCAATAATGTTTCTTGCCATCCCTTTCTCCCTCCCTTTCCCTCTGTCTAAAAATAAATAAAATATTTTAAAAAACCTGGAGTTCATAATAAAAGAAAAAAGGTTGCAACAGAATCAAAAGTGTGAAAGGAAATTATCAACGAAAAGGCTGTAACTGTTTTTACATCAACATAATGCTCTCTAAGCAAGAATTATTTAACCTCCATAAGTATTAAATATTAAGACTTTAAGCTTAAAAAAAATCTTGAGAGCCAACTAAATAATTGCCTCTACCACCAGTTGAAACACAGATTTCCAAAATCAATTAATTCCATTATATTGTTAAGAAAAGGTCAGGTTTTCTTTCCCCAACTCACCCTCTTTCTTATGTCCTTTTTCTGGACTATTACCCAGAAAGGAAAGCAAATAACTGTATTACTGGCTACTTTAGTACCTACATTGTAAATGTCTAAACCCTTAGTCCTATTACCAATGTCTTCAGAATTCTGCAGGCTACAGCTAATGGAAGGCTAATTAGAGTATCAGCAGCACAGTTAGGCAAACAGGAACCAAGGAAACAACCCCTGGATGGTTCACCAAATACCTGGCTAGCTGCCATGGCCAGACATAGCAAAACATCTCCATCCCAAGAAACATTCCTCCTCCCTTCTTCTAGATTCCCTCATTGTGGCTATTCCACTCCAAAGCCACCTCTGAAAGAGGAAGGGGTAGAGAGGACTCTCCTTTCTCAACTGTAACCCTTGGGCTTTTCTGAGACAAAAGTCTATTTTCATTCTAGCCCTGGCAATTAATTCTTTGTCTCTGCTTAAACAATACACCATAGAAAGAACACATCAAGTTTTGGGAGAATTCCAAGAATTAGGAAATAAAAGCCCTGAAGGTTTAATTGCTAAACTTCTCAAAGAACAGGCTACTCAATTCTATGCACATAAAATAAATGTAAGGTTAGAAAACCACTTTTATTCAGAAAACACAAATTCTACACAGGGCATAAGCAAGTTAATTTAGTCAAAACCTATAAATGTGCAATGTAGTTTGTAGACAAGTTTCACTTTTCTTCTATAATGTACATCAATACCTAATTATACCTCAAAAAGAGTTTGAGACTTTAATTTTATATTTTGTATTCTTACCAACTTTAGGAGGGTTGAAAGGTGTCTCTTTTAATCGCTTTTCCAATTCTGCAAGGGATGTGTTGTTAATGATATCCTGCAAACCAGTAAGCAGAGAATTATGAGCCTTCATCATCTTAGTGTAATGTATGTTAAAGAGATACCGCCCCCTTGTGTTCTTTAAAGAAACACAGGAGTCATCATTTGGTCAACGTGAAAGAGAAGCAGCAAGTTTAATTTTCACCAGGTAGAGGGCTTAGGCATATGAAAAAAGATTTGTACAAATGTGCTAAATGTCTTCAGATCTTGGGCCAAAAAGCTGTACTTGTGCCTATACTGTGGTGATATTCATTTCACTCAGCTGTATAAAGTCACTTCTCAAAGTAACAAATGATTATACCTTTACCTGAATTTTCTTGATTGGAAAAGATATAAAATAAGAAGGAAAAAAAGAAGTGTGTGCATGCATAACCTATTCAAAAATACATTATATATTTTAATGTTAAAAACTTACATTTAGAAAGAATAAAGGGGAAAAGAAATAATTCCACCACGCAAAGACAACCACTATTCACATTTTGATTTACATATTTCTAGTCTTTTTCAAATTTCCTTTTTTTTCCTTTGTTCTTCTCTTTTTTCTTTTTTTGTATGGGTTTGAAAATGACACTTAAATAGACCAGAATTCCAAAGCTCTTAGTAGCAATTCTGAAAATTTCAAATATAGCTTAGCACAAATAGTTCAAATTTTTAAAATACCTTAAAAGGTTGTGTGCTGGCCATCAATTTAGTATCCAAGAGTCTAAAAACAAAAGAATTTTTAGTAAGGTAAACAAAATGTATATCCATGTTCAAAATATTTTTTACTCAAATGAATAGCCTATTGTCTTAAAAGTGGACAGGACAATGAAACACATTAGCCACTGTGAGCCTGGCGCCAGCATCCCTGGTTAGACTGGAAACTTGGTCCCCTCAACCAGTAAAGTAACTTCAAGAGGCTGTGGGAGAGTCCACACTCGCCATACGCAGAGCACAAGTTCTGGATTTGCTTGTACCCTGAAATAACGTCAGCTACAGCAATCTCAAGGGGAAGTCAAGTATCCTCATGTGTCTTTATATGATTCAAATACTGCTGCAGGTCTAATACCGCCAAGCCATTACCATCTACCACCACTACCCGGGTTTGTACGCTATAAACTCTTGGAGGGTCAAAATCTGCATTTGATAGGTTCATACTATGTAGTTATTTCTTACCACTGTGTTTCAAATTGGAATACTAAAAAAGAGAGACACTAATGTGAAAACTGTCTCTTTGCACGTAAATGTAAACACTAGATAACAGGACAGACATATCCTGGCTATCAGATCAAATGCTCCACTGCCACGCTTGTTCCTTTTCAAACAGGCCCTTCGAATGCAGAGGCTTGCTCAGTAAACTCCACATGGCCGACCTATTAATCCTGTGACATGTGACATATCAGAATTAACATGCAATATTAACTGTGGAAAACATTAATGGGTAAGGGCACTGACTTAAAGTTGAGGGGAAAAATCTCTAGCTAGAAAGTTCTTGACTGACTACAGAATACTCTCAACTGGACATTTCAACAATATTCAACCACATATTTTTTTCAATTTTCAACTGAATACTCTCAACTGCCCACTTCACTGTGACATGGCACATCCAACATAAAGGAAAGACAAGAGCCAACTCAAGAAAACTTCATTAGTTCTTTAGATATTAAGACGTGGGATGAGAAAAAAGGAATTGCTATTTTCACTCTCAGTTCAAATTCTGATGTTAATGAATAATGAAACCAATCACCAATTATAAAAGCAAACCATGACAAACTTGAAGCTATTAAATCATTTCCCAACATATATTAACTGGATTGTAATCATGATCTAATAATGGTTTCAATAAATTACTACACACCTATTTGGATCATGTATGCCATAATGACTATTTTAAATGAAATACAAATCCTAAAAAGAAGCTTTACCTGGGAAAAACACATGTTGTCATCTCCTTAAATTCATTTAAGTCCTAAAAAACAAGAGAATAACTTGTGACAATTTTACTAAGACACTCACGGTATTAAAAACATACATAAATATTTCCAGCTCCATGCGTCTCTTCTCAAACTATTACAACTCACACAGGCCCTTTAAAGCTAAACGTCAGACCTGTTTCTAATTCATAACTTTTTTAAAATCTTCGCAATTTCCTCAATGATTAGAAATCACATGACCTGATGTAAAACCTCTGCATAACCAAAACAGACAAACATAAGTATTTTATGGCTGAAATAGGAGGGGAAAAAAGGTTTTTATTGTATGCAGAAAACTTTCAGTAATAGCTCTATTAGACAAATTCATCATTATAGTGGCACTACGAAATTTATTTAAATAAATGGTTTATACAGGAAATGGATACTGTAAAGTAGATCATACTTTTATGGGGAACATCTCTGAAATGTTAGTTAAAACACAAACTTTCCAATATACACACGATTCCTGTTTTGACTATTCAGAAAACTGCTAAAGTGGCACTAATAGCAAGTGCCTAAATTAGACAATTCATTTCCCAAATGTATTTTGATCAGGAAGTCTAAAGCTGAAATGAGATTGCTCTAACTTGAATTAACTCACTATACATAATTGCCACACTAGACTAACAGTCATATTCCTGACCCTTTGTAACTATACTTCTCTTCAGCATTATGCATGCTTCATAAAAAACTGCCATTTCCAGTTAGTTCTTCAAGCCTGTAAACACAGACTGTATTTAGCTACTTTGCAAAATTTACTAGCTTTTCAATGGTTATCATTAAATTAATGAACAATACATGAACAAGTCATTTCAATGCTAATTCAAACAAAAATTCAATCAGGACTGTTTGTAATCTCTCAATACTATTACAAAGCTTCACAAACAAGAAAAAATTAGACTTATGGCTACTTCAGGGCCAGCAGTAGCATAGTTCTAGACCAGTGCTTTCTAAAAAACAGGTCATGTGGAAGTACCATGAAATTTCTTAAGAAGAGACTCTCCCTTAAAAGGTAGCTCCAGAATAGGGATTCTTTAGTATACTTTTAAATGCATATTTTGGCACCAGATTTTGTAAAAGTTCTACCATCTTATATAGGTTTTCTCCTTTACATCACTGCTTCCAAAATTAGATGAAAGAAACCATTTTCTCCCTCTGACAATGACAGAATACAAAGAAGTTAAGTAACTTATTCAGGTTCATTAATTGGTAATAAAGTAAGGGATGAAACCACTTATCCTAATCCACCTCCTACTCTGCATCAAATCAAGTGCTCTTTCTACTAGAATTTGATTCAAAACTAGTTTTATTCAAGGTAACATTATTAAGTGTTTACCTACGAAGTGCTATATTAGGCATTTAAACAGACAATAACAAGATTATGCTCCTTATCCAAGGGACTAATCACCTAGAAGGAGAAGGGGGGTAAGCTGTAAAGACAAAATTCATGAACCATAACAGGTATACAGTTGTGTGGGAGGTCAGAAAAAGAAAAGACCACCTCTCGTGCAAGGCAGCAGGCAGGGAAAACTTCCTGGAGGGGGCATAAACTGGACATTAGTAAGATAGGCAAAATTGTACACAGCAAGCATTTAGAAAGGCCTGAGAAAATTCAAGTTGGAGAAAATTACATTCCAAAACCACAGACATACAAAAACACAAAGCACTTCCCAGGGAACAAATAAGCCGGTCTGACTGGGAATAAGGAGAGTAACAAGTAGCCACACTACACAAGAAGGTCGGGCCAGATCATAGAAAACTTGATATGCCAAAGTTAACTAGACGCAAAATCAACTCTATAGATGTCGGATTTGTTCAGAATTTTGAACATGGTCAGTGATGTGAAAAGTCATAAATCAGAAGATTTTAAAACTGGCACAATGTGAAGACAGTCATTTGTTAAATCAATATTCAATGCCTCATTATGTGCCAAACTCTGCTTGGTGTCCAGAACACCTAAAAACACACTTCCCTCTTTCCTTACTGATAACTTCATTGCTGTAAAGATCTAAGAGTCATGGGAAAAGCTGCTATTTTGGCATGTTTAGCCAATGAAAAGTAGTTAATCTGAGATAAACATTAGATCTTTTTTTTTTATTTGTTTTTAGACAGAGGGGAAGGGAGGGAGAAAGACAGCAAGAGAAACATCAGTGTGTGGTTGCCTCTTGCACACTCCCCACTGGGGACCTGGCCCACAACCCAGGCATGTGCCCTGACTGGGAATCGAACTGGCAATCCTTTGGTTAACAGGCCAGCACTCAATCCACTGAGCCACACCAGCCAGGGCTGTTAAAGAATCCAGAGCTTTAGATTTTACAAAGCAAGTTCACACCAATCATGTTTGTCTTAAGACCCATAAGTATGAAGCCTTTGAATCCCAGAGGATGATACATACAGTTGTCATGAAAAGCAGTGACAACCTTAAGGTTGCAGAAATAGGACAAGGGGAGCAACAGAGCCACTGTATTCATGGCTGGGCTGTGCTGGACTTTTCCAAAGGACAGTACTCAAGATGCTGATGGGACAATGTCCCCTGAGGAATGGAAAGTAACTGAGGTTTTGCATATGTATACATGAGACTAAACTCCAAAGCAGGTATCTTTCAACCCAGAGGGAATAAAAGATTAATCTAGTGGCAATTTAAAGCAGGGGTTGGAAAACTATTAACTACAAGCCCAATGTGGCCTATCACCTATTTTTTAAATAGTTTCATTAGAACAAAGCCACACCTCTTTCCTTCTGCACTCTACGGCAGTTTTCAGGCTATACAGCAGTAGCAGTTGAGAGTTATGACAGAGGCAGCACAGCCTGGAAAACTCAAAATATTTATTTTACCATTTGGCCTTTATAGAAAAAGTTTGCCAACCTATGATTTTAAAGGATGGGCTGAAGGTTAAAGTGAGACAGGGAATCCTGCCTGACGTTTGCTATGCTAAACTCCAGATGAAAAATAGCTCACCTGCAACTGAAACAAAAAGAATCTAAAGGTAACAGACAGCACGGAGACAAAATTGTCAGGATTTTGTAACCAACTAGATCTGGAGGAAGGAGGAAGAGTCAAAACCTATGTTAAAAATAGTCTTGGTGATGGGTATCATTTATGGTAAAGGAATCAGTAGAAGAAAATGGTTTAGAGGCAATAATAAGGAAAGAAATGTAGTGTAAGTTACAGATATGCTTTGTAACATGTAAATTTTAAACACCATTTAATCTGAACGCTCTCCAGGTGGAGACATTTGCAGTCCGGCATGAACTGTGTGCTGAGTTCTGAGGAGACTAATGTCGGTGTCTTCAGCTGAAGTCATGAAAGTGAGTGAGACCACTGAACAGACAACGTGGAGAGAAAATAAAGGAGATAGGAACACAAGTGAGATGAAGCCACGCAGTCAGGGGACAGAGAGGAAGAGACAGAAGAGAGGCTCTTTTCCTGAGGAGCCAAAGAACTCACGGTTTCATTCACTGAGACAATTTGGCTCCAAGAGTGAAAACACACCCAGGTCAACAGAATCTAAGGGAAGCAGCCTAGCAAGAGGTAATCCAGAACTTTGCAGGAGCTGATCCAGTTCAACTGACCTACAGCACACTTACCTTCAATGGCGCTGCGACGTCTAATGTTCGTAGTAGCAAACTAGACAACCACACCTGTGGCCGAGGAATCCCTACCCAGAACTAACTGAGCAAACCAATGACATTAAGATGAAACGAATTTTAGCCTTGCTCTGATAATGGCAGACAATGGAAGATCCCTTAAAATGGCCTGTATATACATCCCTTCAAAAGTGTACAACCAAGTGCATGAGATCCTGTCTGGGAACATGCTACATACAAGGAAACAACACTCAAGTAGAAAACACTTTCTCAGTAATGAAGAACCATGAATTTTCAACACAGGCTGACAAGTCACTCACCTCAGGGAGAGGGCAGCAGAACTGATGAACTGTGTGCATGACATCCAGGAGCATGTTGTGTCCGATCACAAGCTTTCCCTAAAGAAAGTCAAAGTTAGGAAAAGGACTGCCAGGTACCAAATTGTGTTAGTGGGGTTTCAGAGTGAAAGTCCATGAGGATTTTCCACTAAACTTACTTTACCGCATTAGAAAATATAAATAAGCAAATTAGGGTTGGCTTCACTCTTTTTCAATTTGGGGGGTATTAAATACAGAATGCAAAAGAAAAGCTCTACATGATTTTGATTTAATTGATCTTTAATCTTGCCACTGACAAAAATCAGGAATAGTAAATTTTGATTGAAGAACTCAAGTTAAATAGGTAAAATCTAAAAATGCCAAGTTCCCAGCACTATCAAATAATTTGTGAACAAACTCCAAATATCCAATTTAGGGCTGCATTCATAACAATGCTAAAAGATAAAAATAACTTTCTAATTATACTAAAAAGAATGAATTTTCATTTCCTTCATCATCTATACCAAAATTTATGGGGCACATTCTTAAATACTATTTCCAATAAAATTAATGCTTTTCAACCAACTACAGTATGTGTGCAATAAATTTACTCCATTTTGATAAAAAATTAAACTACTAAAATGAAACATCAATTCAGCTAGCCAGGTGGCACCATTTTTAACATAAAGCATCAGGTCATCACAGGGGAGCTTTTTACTCTTATCCAATGGACCTTCAGAGTGACAGTCCTTGACTCATAGGGCTAAACATAATCTTTTGAATAAGTAATTTTATACAAAATTTCCCAAATCGAATACACAAGCTGTCCTTTTGGCTCGGTGTTTGTGTTCATTCTGAATACCTATTCAATGCTAAAAGATCAAGTACTGATTGATACTATAGAAAAGATGTGGAGGAAGCCCAAAATGGAATACAAACACTAACAGAACCTAACTGCATTATAAATGAATACCACGAGCACAATGAAAAAAGCTGGTACAAAAACAGTATCATGACTACATGTTGTCAAGCTAAAGACACAAAGACCTTCACATGATGGCTATAGCCTAGGCAGTGAACACACTTCTCACAAGGTATGGGTACTAATTTGGAAACATTTTGTGTGTATACCAGATTTAAACAAACATATATAATGCAGTAAGAACTGGATTTCCCACCACTGACAAATAAGAAAAGAAGTGCAAGCTAAAAATAAACCTTGTGGTATTGGACTGGAATCTGAGGTATCAGCACAAAGGCATGGTTTCATATGTGTGACAGGCAGATACATGTATCATTCTTAGCTCTATCCAGTGAGGGGTCCTAGAAGTAGTCAAACCACTGCAGTAACCTAGTGATAGGTCCTGGTTTCCGAACACCATTCTCCAATAAAAGGAACCAGGGCTCCTTGGGGAAGTCAGTGACTCAGAGATGAGACAGGGAAAATACAAGACGAGTCTGGAACACCGTGTGATACCAGAAAGTAATTAAGTGCTCAAAAAGGGATAAGGGTTCTTCAAAGGACACAGGAGCCAACCTGACGAAGCTCTAACAGTCAAAGGTGGTACAAGTAGAGCAACAAAATAAACAATAAAAATACCACATTATAATCTGTAGGATAAATGTACTTCCCTGAGTCCATACTCATAAACACTTTTTTAAATGATTAAAAAAAAGGGGAGGACAGCCCTTCCTTATAAAAGAAATCTAAGAACAAATGCAGAAAGAGGGAAATACAAACTCGCCTTTACAGCATCAGAGTAATGATGGCTGCAGGTAAGATCCACTGATAGATGCTGTACTCGTGGACAAAAGTTTGAGAAAAAAGAGGTTTTCATAGTCTTAAGTACCTACATCCAGATATTTATTAACCACAAAGGCAAAAGGAGTAACTTCACAGTGTATGAATCCAGCAGACAGCACCCGATACAAGTGACCAAGGTCAACATTATGAACCGTCATTTCTGTGGCATTCTTGCATAAACTGCATTTCCTCAGTCCAATCACAAGAAAAGATCAGACAAATCCAAACTGAGGGACATTTGACAAAATGCAGTCAATACCGTTTTAAAATACCAAGGTTATAAAAGATAAAAAAAGAGTGTTACAGACTGCAGAAGACTACGAAATAATAATAAGTAAATGTAATGTGGGGCCCTAGATAAAATCGTGAACAGAAAAGGTACTTAGTGGAAAAACTGGTGAAATTCAAATAAAGTCTACAGTTCAGTTCATAACATTATGCCAATGTTACTTTTCTGGTTCTGATAACTGTATGGTTATAGAAGTTGTTAACACTGAGGATAGTTAGGTGAGAAATATATGGAAACGACTATTTTTGTAACTTGGCTATGAGTAAAAAATCAGTAAAAATAAAAAGTTTTTAAAACTATAAGAAAACACAGATTTACTGCTAAGAGTGACAGGAAAAGAATTTGGCGTGACATAAATATTTAAGAGCAATTACTATTCACAAGCTTTATAAAGCTTAACTTAAAATGTTAGCATTTTTAAGGTATGTGACTTCAAAATTTTAAACGTCTGCATCACAAATAGGGTTTTTCATAATATGGTTTGTGATGTAAATTACAAAAGGTCAGCAACATACTATGAATTATTGTGTAGAAGACAAAAAAGAGGAAAACAAACACAGCAAGCTAAAGTATCTGAATTTGTACAAGGTAAACAAATGTCCCAGCTCACTAAACTATTATGACAGCTACAAGACACCTCAAAGCCAAATGATGTCCCACATCTCTGTATTTTAGGGTTCGCCTCAATCAAGCTAACTATTTATCTGAAGTCTGTTGGCTAACTGTGTATAATGTAAACAAACATGACCAGAAACTCTGCTTTTCTAGATACCTATGATCTTAGCCACTGGTGAAGAGACTCACATTTCTGTTTCTCTCCAGGCTCATCCGACTCACTAGTCCATTCCAATTACCTTGCTTACTTTAGAGAAGGAGCTCCTAGTGAGCCAGCCCTCTTCTTTCACAAGGCTCGGTAACTTCTGTTTATCCCCAGTTGAGGACAGGTATGCCTGTTTTGACAAGTCCACACCTGGTGGTGAGAAAGCCACAGAACTCTGAGAAGGTCTCTACAGCCTTAAAGCTTCCCTGATGCAAAGCTCAGTCAGCATCGAAGGGACAAAACAAGTCCTTCTCCAGGAAAACGATTCCTTCTCCCAAGGCCAACTACTCAAAGAAAGAAATGCAATCTAGCATCCAAGCAAGTAACCTGATTTGGATGTATAATTCACAAAACCACCAGCACCATGACCCAATTTATCTACACAAGACCTGGATAACTCTTTTCCAGGTCTTTAGAAAAGCCATTTAGAAAACAAGAAAAAATGTCTACCATATATGTCACAGAACCCTCTAGCACATTTACACAGTGGTAAATACATTTTTAAAACACCAAATATTCATAAGGGTACAAGATATAAGATTCTATTACAGTTATGTAGAAGAATTCAACACAGGCAACTATCTTTATCCTCTAGATTCTTTTTTTTTAAGATTTTATTTATTTAATTTTAGAGAGGGGAAGGGAGGGAGAAAGAGAGAGA
Organism: Micronycteris hirsuta; assembly: GCA_004026765.1. Taxonomy (NCBI): domain Eukaryota; kingdom Metazoa; phylum Chordata; class Mammalia; order Chiroptera; family Phyllostomidae; genus Micronycteris; species Micronycteris hirsuta. Next base: position 3,873 of record PVJI01006592.1, on the reverse strand, counting down.
AAGAAACACCGATGTATGAGAGATATCTGTTGCCTCTTGTATGCCCTCAACTGGGGACCTGGCCTGCAACCCAGGCATGTGCTCTGACTGGGAATCGAACCAGAGACCTTTCAGTTTGCAGGAGGGCACTCAATTCACTAGGTCACACCTCTAGCCAGGGCCTCTACATTCTTCTAATTAAGGAAAAAAATACCTTCAGACACCTGATTGTTTCTCTCCATATTCCTTACTTTCTAATCCTATTTTTTATTGGTTTTGGAAATAATAAATATTAGTTTCACGTAGCTGAATAAGGACCTCGTAGTATAATAATCCTAAGCATTTTATAGGAAAAGTTTTCTGAAAAAATGGCTTGGATAAAAAAAAATGGTGACAGCAATTATGACATCACACCAAGCATATCATAACAATAATCTACCTTTATGAAGTTCTAACTTCTTCCTCCATACCAGGTAAATATTCTAAATGTAACCAAATGATTAATTTGCAATAATAACTAAGCACTTCACCTTAATATTATGTTCTGGAATACAGTTGAAAACAAAAAGTCTCATTCACTTACCGAATTAGCAATGGCATGAATGACTCTAGAAAATCCCACAGCATCATTCAGTTCTTCCTAATTTAAAAAAGCAAACCAAAACAATTATTCATGTACATATATTTCTATATTTGAATGGGTTAAAATCTAGTAAAAAAAAAAAAAGCACTGAGATTTTATAGTGAGCTTTAGATTCATATGCTTTGCACTTATCATCCCAAACAACTACATCTGAAATGACTTATGATATTCCTTTTTCTGTTTTATAAAGTGGAATGAGCAAGTGGCAAATTATTCATTAGTTACCAAAATTATGGTACTGTCTTCGCACCACTTGAAATTTCAGTCTATCAAGCCATCTTAAAAATGCACTTTTAAAAGCTGCCATCTGCTGGCCAAATTCAATACTGCATTAAATTCTTAAGAAACCCAACCAGCAGTTAGTTAACTGATCAAAAACAGCATTCCCATTAATTCTTCTTTTTTTTTTTTTTTTTTGTCAAATGCACTTTTATAAAACTTTTATAATACAGCACTCTGAGACTCATCCTCACTCAGTTTCTTCTTTCCTACTTCCTTACTAAAGGTGTTGAAACAGGCTCAAATTCTCTCCTATACTGAAACCCCTTCCTTAACTTGAAGCTCCATACAACTACTTACTGTCCCTTCTCCTTGTCTCTTAGCAGCTAAATTACTTAAAAGACTTCCCCCCACTAACTCCCAGGTACTTGCAGCCTTCTGCCCTGTGGTGTCACCCTAAGTGAAATTGCTCATCTCTTTAAACTACTCCCAGGTTAACTATTATTAGTAAGGATGTGGAAAAATTCAAACACTTGTGACCTGTTGGTGGGAATGTAAAGTGGTACAGTTGCTATGGAAAACAGTATGGCGGTTCCTCAAAAAATTAAACGTAGAATTTTGATTTGATCCAGCAATTCTACTTCTGGGTATACTTCCAAAAGAACTAAAAGCAATGATTCAAAGAGACACCTGTACACCTGTTTTTAGTAGAATTATTCACAAGAACAAAAAGGTTGAAGTGACCCAAGTGTCCACTGACAGATGAATGGATCAAGAAAATGTGCTATACCCATACAATGGGAAATTATTTCACCTTAAAAAGAAATTCTGACACACACTATAATGTGGATGAACCTTGAGGACTTGATGCTAAGTGAAATAAGGCAGTAACAGAAACCAAATACTGCATGATTCCACATACATGAGGTACTGTCAAATTCAGAGACAGAAAGTAGGAGAGCAACGACCTGCAGCTGGCAGGAGGGGGCAGCGGGGGCTGTTTAATGGCTTCAGTTTCAGTTTCACAGGATGAGAAAGTTCTGGAGATGGATGGTGTTGATGGTTGCATAACAATCTGAATGTACTTAACACTTAGGAAGCTGTACACTTAAAAAACAGTTAAGATAGCAAATTTTGTGTTATGTGTATTTTACAATTAAAATTTTAAAGAATATTTAGCCCCGGCTGGTGTAGCTCAGTGGATTGAGCGCGGGCTGGGAACCAGAAGGTCCCAGTTCGATTCCCAGTCGGGGCACATGCCTGGGTTGTGGGCCAGGTCCCCAATGATGGCCATGTGAGAGGCAACCATACATTGCTCTTTCTCCCTCCCTTCTCCTCTCTTTGAAAATAAATAAATAAAATCTTTAAAAAAAAATTTTTTTAAAGAATATTTAAAAAAGAAAACTCCCAAGACTAAACCCAATGGCCACATCTCAGTCCTTACGCTTTCTCTAGAGTTTAGACACTGGTGACATCCCCTTCTTCAAACACTCTCTTCCCTTGGCTACTGTGTCACAATAGTCTCCTGACACATTTTCCCACTTCTGCCTGTCATTTAACTGCTAGTGGTCTTCAGAACCCTACACTCAGTCCTCTTCTCATTCCTCACGCACACTGTGCGTGCTCTAATCCAGTCCCGATCTCCCTGCCCAGACAACTAAGTCTAGCTCTCACCTCTCTCCTATGCTCCAGAATGACAACTCTACCTACAGGACACCTCTGTTAGATGTCCCAAAGACATCTAAAACTTCATCGGATCAGAAGCAGAACATAACCTCTTTTACACTGTAGGGGAAAGCTCCACCACGGCGCCCTGGTGACCCTGCACATATCCAAATAGGCCACAAAGGCTTGAGCTGCATTTAACCTGCATCTTGGTGACACACCCCAGGAGAGAATGGGAGGCAGAGGCTTATAAAGAGTTGCTAATATGCCATCTCCCAACCACCTCCCTCTCTCTCCCTGGGAGGCTGTCATGAGACAGTTTCTCACTACCTCCCAGGTTTTGATAAGGCATGGAGCTTTCTGCCTCACCCTCCCACCCTCATCAGAATAGAGCTGCCGCGTATAGCGGCAGTATAGAGCTGCCACATTTAGCGGCAGTCTAGAATTGGCTCCTCAGTAATGAGGTACCCACAACTCACAACACAGTCATCTGGCTCCTTTTATTTTAGTGTTGTCTTTTTGGTGTGTGAGAACAAGAATCTCGTGCAGCTGGCACCTTTGGCTGATCTTCCTTCTCTATGTAACAAACTGTCTAAATCTAGCAATGACTTGTTGTGCCTTCACTGGGTTGAATCAGTCAGATGTGGCCCTGCCTTAATATATCCATGAGCTGGACATCCATCTATATGCAAACCCTACTCCACCTGGCCCCCACCTCCAACCAAAATCACTCCATATAAGTGAACTGACATCAGTCTACCTAGTTGCTCAAATTTCAGGCTTGAGAATCTTCCTTCTTCTCTCTTCCTCTTTCACCACCCACATCCAATCAGAAATTCCAATGATTCTACCTTCTAAGTATCTCCATATTTCACCTAGACTGCTACTAATTATCCTATTCCAGGTCACTGATATTTCTTAGCTATGTTACTCCAAGCTTCGCTGGTCTCCCTGCCTCCAGTCTTACTCAAATTCTCTCTCTCTCTCTCTCTCTCTCTTTCTCTCTCTCCAACCTGGCAGTGCTCTCCGCCGTGTGTTCATCACTGCACTCTCTCAGAGCACCTGACCACCTGGCCCTAGCAACAGCATTTTCCACACACAGGCTCCAGGAGGAAGCCTGAAATGGACAGCAGCAGAGAACAAGCTAAGCCTCCTGGATAAGGCCTAAAACCACTTAGCAGACCCTACAGACTCCAAAGGACTATACTTTTAAATGGAGGAGGGACACTGGCAGTGAGGGGAACCTGAGCTGGCTGAGGCGATTAGCAGAGCCTTGCCAGAAATGGACAGCGGATTCCGTATGACTACCCAGTGGTTTTCCTGCCTATGAGAATTCCCCAATATGGATTCTTTCTCATGAGGTAGGA
>PVJI01006591.1:0-85004 GCA_004026765.1 Micronycteris hirsuta | reverse complement strand
GGGGGGGGGGGGCAGCTCCAGGAGGCATCTGCCCCTCTTGGTGGCATCAGACCCAGCCATCCACAGCCCCACAGCCCGTTGCCCCCCTGGGCACCGCCCCCCAGCTTGGCCTGCTGGCCCAGGTGTCCAGGGACAGCGAGGACCCTGGGTCCACCAGGACAAAACTTCTGCCCTGTTCACTTGGTGCCTGTGTCTCCCTCACTGAGGAGACACCAGGTGGGGGGCCCTCTGCTAACCACGGAGGCCTACTGACAGCCCCAGCAAGGTGAGGCTTCTCTAAGTTCGTGCCTCAGTTTCCCCATGGGCTCACCTCAATGTAATGCTACTGGAGAGTGGGGCGGGCAGGGCGATCTGAGCAGCCCCTTCCCCGTTCTCAAGAAACAATGTGTGTGAGAGAGAAGGGGGTGCAGACAATGGTTCCTCTCCTGATCCCATGTAAGTTTCTGTGCAAACGGCACCGACAGGACCCCTTCCAGCCAGTGCCCCGCCCCCTCCAGTGCCCTGAAGCTGGGACTCCAGGACACAGGTTCCCGTCACCTGAACAGGCTTCTGCTAGGGAAGGTGGGGGCAACCTCCAGAGGGCCTGGCCTCCCAGAGAGATCCTCAGAAGCCATGCAGGGTTATCAGGAAGGACTGGAGGCTGAGACCCAGGGCCCAGCGCCTCAGGTCACACATCAGGTCCGAACCTCGAGGGGGCCCTGTAGCCCTGTGCTCTGCTCTGGCCCAGCATCCTCCCCACGGTTCCCGCACACCCGCCCCAGGTAAGGCTGGACCCTGGGCCCTTGCAGGGATAGAGCCCAGAGACGGAGTCTGGACAAGGCCCCTCCCAGCGCCACTCCCCTTCTCTTAGCTCCTGCCACATCAGAAGTGGGGCCAGGGCGGCGGCCCCCTGGCAGGTGGTGAGGAGCAGCCCAGGGCAGCAAGAGGAGTGCCGGGCTGCGCAGGTGGCCGGGTTAGAGGCCAGGGGAAGGGGCCCTGTCCCATTGGGTGGGGATGGCTGGGTGTGGCCAACCCATGGTGACAGGGGTGGTGCTGGGTGCAAAACCTGGGAATCTAGGTGCCAGTCAAGGTCAGGCTGAGGCCGGGCAGTGCAGGTACACGGGATGAGGGGCTGGCGGTGGGCAGTTTATTCCACTTCATGCAGACACTGACCCACACACTCAGGAGCTTAAAAATAATACATTGAACCACACGGTGCCTGTGCCCCCACCTCTCCCGGAGACACAGAAAGACACTTGGCTGAGTGGGGTCAGGGTCCAAGGGTCCACAGCCTCCATCCTGGGACAGGGCAGTAGTGTGGGCCCAGGCGGTGGTAGGGGCAGCGTCCTTTCCCTGCCCCGAGAAAAAGTGCAGAGACAGGGCTGAGGCCCCGGCAGGGAGGCCCCGCTCTCGGCGGTTGGCAGCAGGGAGGCCGGGGCAGGGTCCTTCACAGTCCTTCCTGAGGGCCTGGCCCGCCACACTTCGGGCGTAGCTCTCGGGAGGTGCGGGAGCTGAGGTGCCACTGCAGCGGGCTGGGCGTGGCGAGCGGGCGGGCAGCGCCCTGGAGTCCTCGGCACCTGGAGATCAGTCCTGGGCCGCGTCTGAACGCCACTTGAGAGCGTGGTCCTTGTGCGCGTCGGGGAGGATCTGGTTGCGCATCCCCCCAAGCAGGTTGGACGTGGCCTCAGTGGCCAGGATGAGGGGCTTCACCACTGTCGGGGGCAGCTGACGGATCACGCCTCCCACAGCCCCCGTCAGCCCCTTCTGCTCGTGACCCCGAGACGCCACCTCGCAGATGGTCTGAGCCGTGTCCAGGATGCCCTGTGGAGGCGGGCGGTCAGTGCAGGGGTCTGGGTGGAGAGTGGGTGTGGGGTGACGGGGACAGGGCTGGGCCGCATTACCTCTCGAACGGTGTCGTAGGCTTTGACCACGCCCTCCCGGAGGTCAGCCGGCTGCTGGCCCTTGCGCTGCCTTCGCACATAGCGCTTGTCCTGCAGGGAGCGGGAGATGGGCTCCGCGGGGGACAGGATGTCGTACACCGTCTCGGCGGTGGCCTGGGGAGCACAAGAGATGTTGGATGAGGAGAGGCGACCCAGGCAGACAGGACGGAACCCCGGGGCCCCCGTCCAGGAAGCCCACCGCTGACCCTCCCCCAAACCCACGCTGGCGCCAGGGGTCCTGGCAAGGTTCCCACCAGCCAGGTCAAGGGGCTTCGGGTGGACTGGCTGCCTCCGTTACTGAATCTAAGCTGCCTTTTGTCCAAGACTGCCCGTTCTCTGCGCCCACGTCTCTCACCCAGCATCACTCCTTCCCACCCGGACACCCTGCTTGGAGGTGCCACCCTCCAGTTGATGCCCTGAGGGAGCCCCTCAGATGCTGGCTTCTCTCTCCAGCCTCCTCTCTGGAGACCGGCCCCTGCCCTCACGGGGCCGGGCTTGCAGGGCCCAGAAAGCACCACGCTCCCCACGGGCCGCGTGGTCACGCCCGCCTGCGATGACTGCCTACAAGCGCTCACCTGCCCTGTCCCAGCCCTCACACCATGGGTTCGCTGTGCGCCCTACAGCTGCCCCAGGACAGCTCCCGGCGAGCCGTCGGGCCTAGTGAGGTGCAGGCCCCGCGTAACCCAGGGCCGGTCTGGGCCTTGCTCTCCTGTCTGTAAACGGAGTCCCCTCCCCTCCCCTTTAAGACTCGGCTGTGAGCAGAGACCCACTGGGCTATAAAGTTGGGGGGGCCACTCATCTCCTGCATGAGGGCCACAGGGGGTCTCAGGAGATGGGCTGCGGGCCCCTGGCCAGTCACTGGGCCTCTCCTCTCCGTGACCATTCATCATAAAACGCTCTGTACACTCAGACCGCCCTGTCACTGGAGCTTTGGGGATGGGACCGGATGCCATGGCAGGCCCTCCCTGCCCTGCAGAGCCGGGCGCCCTCACCTGGATGGCCTGCACCAGGCGGTTGCTGAGTTCCAGGGCTGCAGAAGCTGTCGACGAGCCAAAGGAGGCGGCCCCCCGCTGCAGCCCCCGCATGAGGCGCCCATCCTTCCTGTACTGCTCAATGGGCAGCCACAGCAGGTCCCGGAACCCTTGGACTGGGGTGGGGGATGGGCTTGTCAGAGGTGCCAACGGCTGCACTGTCCCCACCACCCTACTTTAGGACCTCTCCTCCCTACTCCAATGGCAGCTTCTAGGCTGCCCAAGGGTAGGGCAGTTTCAAGAGTCCCCAGAGCCAGACACTTACAGAGCTGGACAACTGAGTGCATGGGGCCCACTCCCCCCAGCAGGCCTGGCAGCTGGTTCTTGCGGATGTCCTGCAGCCACTCATTGAGAGCATAGCCCAGCACCTTGTCCACGCCCAGGAGTCTGGGAAGGAGAGGGGAGAGGAGAGCAGGGTGGGACAGAGCCACACACTGAGGGGTCACAGGGCCAGGTGGACCTGAGGCACCTCAACACTCCCTGTGGCTCCGCCCAGCCCTGTGCAGGGATAGGGGGATAACTGCACCCATTTTACAGAGGAGAAACTGAGGCCCCAGAGGGTCAGTGTCTTGGCCAAGGCCACACAGCCAGTCAGGACCACAGCAAAGAGAAGAGCAGGGCCCTGGGAGAGGTTGGGGTGCCGGGGCACATGGAGGGCTCACCCGTGCCGGCAGCAGAGCCGCTTCAGCTTCAGCTCGGAGCAGTTGAGCTGCGCCAGGCCAATGAGGAGGCCAGTGAACGTGCCCTGGGGAGGCAGAGGGGTTGGGTTTATCTGGGAGGGCCGGGGGCACAGTGGCCTGCCCAGTCCACTGGACACCTCCTCAGCAGCCAGTGATGCCTGGTGTGAGCCCTGGCCTCCTGGCCCCCAAAGACCAGGCTACACCTGAGCAGAACGGGGACCCCAGAAGGCCCAGGCTACTCAGCTACCCCGCCTGATGGTCCCACTCACCACCTGGTCCATGGTGACGTGCTTGCCATGGTAATCCAGCCAGATGGGCACCTCGGACGTGAATCGGAACTCCCTAGGCATCAGAGAGCGTCCTTGAATCACTGACCTGGCCCCACGCAGCCCGCCAGGGCCCCGCCCACAGCCATACCTGAAGTAGATGGGCTGTTGCTCAGAGCCTTGCCCACCACCTGCAGCCTCCTGCACGTCATCGGGGGCCTCCATGCCCTCAGGCACCTCTCCACCCTCGGGCGGCCCTTCCTGGGGACCGCTGGGCTGGGCTCGGGTCTCAGAGGGAGCTAGAGATTAGACAGACCGGGGATTGGCCCAAGGCTGGCTGGGAGGTGGAAGGCCAAGCCCCGCCCCTCCCTGGTCCAGCCTCTCACCCTCAGCAGAGGCCTCTGCCGGGACCATGGGGTTGATGCCAGCTGCCAGGCTGGTGAAGAAGTCCCTGAGGAAGAGCAGAGCGTCCTGTGGGGGGGAGGGTGGGGCACAGCTCAGGCTCAGGGCTTGGCAGCAGGGGGCCTCACCTTGGGCCTGCCCGCATCCAGCCTGCTCACCTGGTCCACGTTGAGCCGCAGGGGCAACAGCGAGACGCGGAGACAACACTCGGGCCCACCCATGTTGGTTGTGGGGGTTACGTGCAGCGCTTTGATGGTGAGCTGGGAACAGAGGGCGAACGCTGGACAATTGCTGGGCCACAGGCCCTGGGTCCCTGCCTGCCACGGCTCACCCAATCAGTCTCTGTCCATGCAAGCTACTCCCGCAGCTGAGCTACCCGGAGCCCTGCCATCCCCCAGGGCTCACAGACAACCCAGGTAGGTGTGAGCGCAGGTGCGCACACGTGTGGGGACATGGCCCCTGCCCCGCCCCGGTTGGACGACGGGGCTGCCCGCAGTACCATGTTGGAGTGGGTGCGCCGCGGCATTCGCTCGCTGGTGTACATGTACAGGAACTTGTTGATCTTGGAGGAGGGGAGCCGGTCTCGGACCTCCAGCTCCTGCACGATGAACACCTGGCGGGACAGCGGCTGCTCCTCCCGCTCCTCGCCTGGGGCGGCAGGGCCTGTGGCTGGCTCCACTGGGTACACCTCGTGCTGGAAGCTTACCTGGGGCAGGACGGATGGAGGCCTGAGCCAGGCAGGCAGGGCCCGGGAAGGGGCGGAGGGTTCGCCCAGGCCCCTCCTCTTCCAGCCGCCCTTCCCGCACGCAGCTCCATCGCAGGGCCGTGCCCAGCAGCTGCCTGGCCCCGTCATGTGCCCCCCCCCCCCCACCGAGCATCTCAAACCCACACGGTCACACTGAACGTCTGGTCTCTTCCCCCCAATCCATCCGCCCCATCACCCCACGTGCAAACCCTAGGGCAGGCCTTGCTCGCTAACCTCTCTGTCACCAGGCACCTTGGTTCTGCGTCCTCAAAATGTCTAAAACCCACTCCACAAAGTAAGCTCCCATGTGCGAAGCGCTGGCTGAGCGGAAGGGATGAGGTGACCAGTCGCTGTCCCCCACCCCAGCTGGCCTTTTGCACCCAAGCCCCCTGCTCACCTTGCTGAGCTGGATCTCCATGAGGACCTGGTGCTGCCGCCCGCTGCCCCCCTGCGAGCGCCAGGAGTTCTGGGGCCGGTTGGGGCCAGAGCAGCGAGAAGGGGAGCCCCGGGGACCCGCGAGGCCAACTCTTGCCCTGGGAAGAGGGAAAGAGGACAGGGTGACTCTGCGGAACACCCTTTTCTCACAGGGACTCTTGGCCTGTGGTGGGAGACCCTCCCCTGTGAGCTGGGTGGGATAAGGAAAGAGGAACTGAGGCCAGAGAGGCCAGGATAGCCTCAAGGTCACCAGCTGCCTAAAGTCAGGGCTGGACCTCAGCCCAGGCCCCACCATCACAGCTGTCACCTGCACTCTCTCCTCCTCACCTGTGGCCAGGGTGGGGGCCAAAGTCTCGGCCTCCATAGAGGTGCCAGACAAAGGAGACCTCGCGCAACACCACTCGGGTGCTGGGCACCGGGAAGTGGGCAGGCGCCCGCAGCAGGTCCGTGCTGCCCAGCGGCCGGGAGAAGTGCCCGTCCTGCACGATGATGGGGCCTGGGTGCAGCTGTGTCACCACGGGCTCCCCGTCTCGGGGCTGTAGGGAGGAGGCCGAGTGAACACACGTGGCCCAGACGCTCTCCCCTGACCAGGCCACCCTCCACCAGCTTTCTTCCGGCCTCCGGCCTCCCTCCCCATTTCTGTGAAAGATGACTCTCGTGGGCCACTGTCCGTGCAGCCTGCGCCCGCCCATTCTGCCCAGGCTGGGGTCGAGTGCCCTGCTCCTACTAGCCTGTCTCCCTGGAACCGGGGTCTTGCTTGCATGTGACATTCCCATTGGTACTTGGGGACCAGGAGGTCAGTACCCTTGCAGTCCTCACCCTCCCAACTAACCACCTGCCCGCGTCCTCCCCACGCTGATGTGCCGTCCCTCTGCCCAGGATGCCACGCCTTCCCTTCCCCTGGCAATCCACTAGCTCCCTCAAAGCCCAGAGTCAGGGCCGCCTCCCCAGGAAGACCGTCCCAGCCCCACCTCCCAGAGGACAGCGACCACCTCCTGCCTCTCCCACAGCTCCATCTCTAGAAGGGCCTGAAACTGAGCCACCCTCTCCCGCCATTTCCTGTCCTTGCCCAGCCTGCCCACCACACACCGGGATGCCTAGGCCAGGAGCATCAAGGATGCAGAACTCGTCACTGTCCAGAGTGTCTCCATCCCCGTCCTCTTCCGTTTCCTCTTCGTTGGTCTCTGAGAAGGACCCCAAACTACCAGCAGGGACCCCAGCAGGGGGTGAGGGGGGCTGGGCCCCGCTCCGTTCGCCTGGGAATAGGTAGACTGACACAGGCGAGGCCTGAGTGAGGGGGCCACCTGGAGGAGAGAGAGCTGGTTCGGGGGGTGCCCCACGTGGGTGCTAGCTGTGTCTGCTGGCCCCGGAGGCCCCCGGGCTCACCTGAATGCTGGGCCAGCTCCCGCAGGTTGCGCTCGGTGTCCAGGAGCGCGTCCGCCAGGTCCCGCTGGTTGATGAGGGCCGTCTCCACTGGGGGGCACGAGGGCAGGGAGGCGGGGCTCTCGGAGAGCTGGGCCAGGCCGGGGAGGAGTGGTGAGTGCGTGCCAGGGGGTGGGGGTGGGGACCCAGGGGTGCCCCATGCCGAGGAGGGGCCAGGCAGAGCTCTGGGGGCCTGTGCGGCCGGGTCTCACCTGTACCTTCTGGCCAGCGATCTCGGTGGGGCTGGGGGGCCGGGCTGGGGGGTGCAGGTCCCCCGCGTTCATTACGTACTGCAGCAGGTTGATTAGCAGGGCGCAGGAGTCGGCGCAGCTGTGCATGTGCACCACGCTGTTGGAGCAGCGCAGCTCGAACAGCGGCTGGCTCTGCGGGGGCGGGGCGGGCACCGTCAGCCCGGCTCTATCCTCTCCATCCGGAGATGGGACAGGCTAGGTCTTCCCTGGGGTGGATGGGCACACTGAGCCCAGAGGGTGGAAGGGGCTTGGCCCAGGGCTGCCCAAGGAAGTGGAGCGCCATCCCCTGAGTGAAGGGCTTCATTAAACTGGACTCCTTTGCCCCTGACCCCAGCTGGCCAGGCAAAGCCTCCATTTCACAGATGAGGAAACTGCCTGACTGCAGAGGCCCTGGCTGCAGCTGCCCTCTAGTGGCAGGCCTCCCACTGAGGGACACCCACGGCCCTTAGTAACCGCAGCCTAGTGGGGGAAGGGCATGCAGTGACAGTGACCTGCGCCCAGGCCCAGGGAGCAGAAGCAAAGAGATGGTGTGTGGCGGAAGGGGGCCCTCTGCAGCCACCTCCGCCCCGGCACTGCTCTGGCCCCAGGGACTCTGGGAAACAGCCACACTCACCAGTTTGCCCCCGGTGCTCCCCTTCCAGGTTTTGATCACGAGCTCCAGGAGGTCAACATCCAAGACACAGACATAATCTGAAGCAGAGAATGAGAAACGTTCCTGCCGCCTCCTTCCACCTAGCCTGACGCACCACCGGAGGAGAATCCGGGTTTGTCTGGGCGCAGCCCTTGCGTGCGTGCGGAGAACCGGCCATCAGGGGAGGGAAGATGTGGGCTGCTCCATGTGTGGTGTGTGGCCCACAGTCCCTCAGAGAGGGGGGAGCCCAGCCCAGGCCCTGCCTACCTCGCCGCAGATCCAGGGCCTCCACCTCACACTTGTCGGACAGGTACAAGGCTGAGTCGTCGAGGATGAACCTGGTGGGGAACAGGGCTGAGAAGGGCCCAGAGCCCCTGCAGATGGCAGCTCCCCGGGAGCCGGCAGGGGCGGGGCGCCAGAGACAGGCAGTGGGACACTCATAGCAGGTCCCAGGCCCACGAGACCCTGGTGCTGAGCCCTCTGTGGCCTCAGTGTGCGTGCTGCGGGGAGAACGGGCCTGCTCTCCCGTGCCACAGGCCCAGACCCATCTGTTCCCCCAGTACTTCTAGTTCCTCCACTGTGTCTGGGCCTCACAGCAGCCCAGGGAAGGGAGGGCTCTGTTTTTGCCTCCTGCGTTCATTGTTCTTTTGAAGTGAACCCTTCTTTTAATGGCAGCATACCACAAGCCCCTTTAAAATACTTTAAAATGTAGCACTAAAAAGGACACGATTCCTAACCCCAATCCCAAATTCCACTATACGTCTCCTTCCAGTCTCTTTTATGAAGCCTCAGAGAGATGCTCGTGAATACCTGCTCATAAAGCTTTGTATTAAAACATTTGTAGTTTTACATTGTACTTTTTTCAGTAAACACTACTGTGGCATTTCCCCACATTTTCGATGTTGTTCTCCGACTTGACTTAAATGCCGGGGGGGCCACATTTACTGACTCAGTCTAGGATTGATTTGGGGGCATTTGGACGGTAAGTCCTGGATGTTTCCAGCTGCGCTGCGGAGGCATCACATTCCAGCTGTTCTATCCTTCTGCCCTTGCACGACAGCCAGAAGCAAACTGGGCCCAGCGGAAACGGTCAGGACCGAGAGCACCGATGCCCCAAAGGCTCGGATTCCCCAGTCTGACCGCCCTCTACGAAGGTGGATCCAGTTCTCAAGGGGGACCATCACCCGAGTGTGCAGAAAGGCTCAGTAAGAGTGGCCGGAGGACACAGAGCAGGTAGACAACACCTGGGGGGTGGCAGCTGCAGCTCAGCTCGGGAGGGCGGGGCTGCATACCTGAGCAGGAAAGTGGAGGTGTCCATGATGATGTTACTGGAGAGGGTGAAGGTCTCAGCGGTGATAAGGACACGAACAGGGAGGTAGAGGGGCCTGGGGGTGAGGAGGAAGCTGGGGCAGGCTCCTCACACACACGTGAGAACCGCCCCCGCCCCGGCACGCAGCCGGGTACCTGTAGTCCACGGCGCAGGAGAACAGGTGTGTGTGCAGGATGGTGATGACCGTCGGGGGCAGGTAGCCCAGCACTGGGTCGTCCAGCACATCTAAGAACTCCAACAGCTTTGGGGACCAGGTGGGAGAGGTGGTGAGGATAGGGTGGCCTCCCCCCGCCCCAGCCCCCACACCAACCATGATGCCGGCCTCCTCCCAGCCTCGAGACCTGTCTACCCATGCCACCCTCCCTCACCTGGGAGTGCCAGCTCTGTTCTGGTAGGGTCACGTAGTGGCGCAGGGTGGCTCTGTGCAGCCTCAGTGTCACCAGGAACTCCTGGGGGTGGGACATAGTCGGTGAGGAGGGAGCCCAGCCCTCCATGCACCGGGAGGGCAGTTGCCCCGGCCATGTGGGCAGGCAGAAGCAGACAGGGTTGTACCTTCACATTCTTGTGGGGGTCTAGGTGGATGCGCACAGCGGTGGAAAGCATATGGGGGCCTCGGCCCTGGCTCTTTCGGCCTGAGGCTCCCCGCTCGGTCACCCCTTTCTCTGACGGGTAGATGGTTGGGACCAGCTGGGCCGGAGGAGCAAAGGTGGGCAGCTCCAGGCGACTGGGCAGCAGGTAGTCCTCCACGGCCGCTGGAGAAGCATCCGGTGAGCCCCCCGCCTAGCCAGGTGACCACCCACTTAACCAAGGGCCCGAATCCCTTCTAGAAGCCCCTGCCCCCGCCCACCCAAGGACCCCAGGGGCCCCTGACGACTGGCCCACAGCCCTCACACCTCGGTGGTAGAGTGTCGCCGTCTCGGCCTCCAGGCAGAAGTAGCCGAGCCCTGGCTGGCCCCGGTACTGCGAGACGGTGAAGATGGTGCCTCGTTCCACATCTAGCACCAGCTCCCCGTGCACCGCCTCCAGCAGCCTCCCGTCCTCGTCCTGCAGACAGAGCAGTGGCTCGGCCTCCCCAGCTGCGCGGAGCAGGCCCGGCCCTCAGGGGCAAGAGCCCTCCTACAGCCCAGCCTGACTAGGGTCAGCTCCGGCGTCTGCACGGCGTCAGCACCGTGCCTTTGCCAGAGGGGAAGAATCACTCCTGCCAGTCTGCCTCCTGGCACCGCATGGTGCCCGCCTGGGCCCCTCACCTTACATGCAGCGGGTGCTGCTGAGTGGCTGGCGGGGCGTGAGAGGGTGAGTGGGGGTTCGGTGAGAGCTGCCGGCTGGACAGGCCCAGCTCAGCCCTCCACTGCCTGGGGCCCGTTTCCCACACTCCCAGCTCGGCGCTGCTGGCTCCGGTCTCGGTCTCCTGTCAACAGGGGACCTACAGCTGGGGGCTCACCTCTCCGGTGCTGCCCTCACCTTGGTCTCACAGAGGGCCGTGACCCGGCCCTTCAGCACCGTCACCAGTGTAGTCAAGGTGCTCTGGGAGTGAGAGTTCAGGGACTCGGTGGCGGCCTGGGGGGCGCCGGATGCCCCCGCGGAGAAGAAGTGGGCATCCTCATCATCCGAGTCTGAGTCTGGGGTGAGATCAAGACACCAGTGGGAAGGGGACCCGCAAGGGCCACCCCAGCCCTGCCCAGCTCCGGGGGCCCCAGACCCCGCCGGGCTCCCCTCCTACCCAGCTTGAAGGCTGACTTGCACATCTTGAAGTTGTCATGCCAGAAGCCTGAGGGGCCCGAGGAGCCAGGAGGGTGAGCGGCACGGGCAGAGGCGGGGGCAGGAAGCAGGTCCGCTGGCTCCCACATGAGCAGATCATTGTTGATCCTGAGACAGGCAGGGGGAGCGTGGCTGTGAGGGAGACCCAGCCCGGCCCCGCCACTGTCCCCACCCGCCCGCATCGTCACCTGTTGTAGAGGCTCTCGTAGACTTCCTTGCTGGGCAGGAAGATGTGGGCGCTGGGCAGGACCACTTCTAGGCTGCAGCGCGACAGCCTCAGGGCTCGGCTCTGGAAGCTTCTCATCTCCTCAGGGTCTCCGGGAATCACCATCTACATGAGGGAGCGGGAAAGGCATCAGAGAGGTGGGACCTGCCACTGGCTCAGCAATCAGACCCAGACCTGCTTCCTAACCCGCTATCATTCGTTCATTCTTTATTTAAAAAAAAAAAAAGTTATCTATTTATTTTTAGACAGAAGGGAAGGGAGCGAGAAAGAGAGGGAGAGAAACATCAATGTGTGCTTGCCTCTCACACCACCCCCATCACTAAGGACCCAGCCTGCAACCCAGGCATGTGCCCTGACTGGGAATCGAACCAGCGACTCTTCGGTTCGCAGGCCGGTGCTCAGTCCACTGAGCCACAACAGCCAGGGCCATTCGTTCACGCTTATTCATTCATTCACAGGAGGCCTTCCCTGCTGGGATGGCAGCCTGCTCTGAGGGCCTCGCACGTGTGAACTCCTTTATCCTCGGGACAGGCCTGAGAGGCCTTCGTGCCCACTTTTCAGATGAGGAAACTCATCTACGTGTAACCCTCCAAGAGGCCAGGCCCCGAGCTGAGATGACATGGCTACTAGGCAGCAGAGCCTGGATTCAAATTCCGACCTTCTGGCACAGGGGCCGGGCCCTTAACCACCTCTCACTCAATCCTCATCACCTTCGGAGGAGAGGGTCCCAAAGCCTAAACGTACAGGGCCAACAAGTGACTGACGGGACAGGGCCCTGATCTCCCCCTGCACCCCACCAGCACCTTCACTCCGGGGCCCCCCAGGCGGCGTTGCTTCCGACTCCCCTTTGACGTGAGAAGATAAAAGAGGTGAAATTTTCACTGGTGCTGGGTCCTTTCCCCTGGCCCACAGCCACCACGTGGCTTCCACAAGACCCGGGGCCCCCAGGCCTCACCTCCTCGGTCTCGTACATAGTCCTCTTGGAAGAGAAGGGCGAGGGCTCAGGCTCCCGCAGCTCGCACGGGCTCTCGACAGACAGGTCCAGCTCCTGCCCCTTCTCTGGGCCCACTTCCCACTGTGTGCCGCCGATCCGCGGGTTCAGGGTCACCACTACCCTGCCAGGGCACAGGCCTGTCACTGGCAGGCCCCCCCAGGCCCTGATCCCAGGTGGCCTCGCTCCGCCCTCAGGAGCAAGGCCCCCTCTGCTGTTAGGACCTGCCAGGTCCCCACTTACTGGGGCAGGAAGTATTTTCGACCAGGGCTCTTGGGATCCAGCACTTTGGAGACTCGCAGGCAGGGGACAGGGGGCTTCTCTCCATCTTCATAGGTGCCTGGAGGGGATGCGGAAGAACGGGGTGGTCACTGCTGCCTGCCCCCAGTTCTCCCCAGGGCCAGGGGGAGTCAGCGGTGACTATCCTTTCCTGTTCACAGACCTGAGCGCTCCCTCACGCAGCAGCCCAAGGACAAAGGGCCCTCCTGCCTGCTGCCCAGAGCAGGCCTGGCACAGGCTGTCCCGGTGCCCACACAGCCGGTGACGCCTGGGCCTGCTCCCCCCGTGACCCTGCTTCTTCAGTAGCCTAGGCCCATCTCTCCCAGAGGCGGGAGCCCCTGCCCCAGGTGCTGTCTGTTTCCCAAGGGCTCTTACCATGTAGGTCAGAGCAGGTAAGTTCCAGGCGGGTGGGGGTTGGGGGGCCAGGCCCACTGCTCAACTCTGTCCGGAAATGGGGCTCACTCAGCTCCAGTCGCAGCTGCTCCGCCCGAACAGCCTGGCCGGCCCAGGGATCCCTCTCAGGCCTCAGGTCGGCAATGGGGAAGCGCAGCTGAAGCGTGGCCCGGGGTGCCGATAGCCGCACCACTGTCTGCTGCTCGGCAGCTGGCGGGGACTCTGTCTGCGAGAGGGTGCAGTGGTCACAGCTGCTGCCAGGGCGCCCACCACGGTGACCATGAGCCAGAGGGCCTGTGCCCCTGGTGAGGCATCTTACCAGCAGGCCGGCAGGTGTCTCAGGAGGGGTTAAGGTGGCCAGGTGCAGCAGGGCAGCGAGCCGGTCCAGGGCCCCCAGCTCCACATCTGCCTGGAAGTCGGCCAGGTCCAGGGCCAGTTCTGAGCGGCAATGGCAGGTGGCTGTGCGCCGGGATCGGCTCTGAGGTTGAGGGTGTTCAGGTCAGCAAGGGCTGTGGGGTGGGTGAGGGCAGGGCAGGGAGGGGTCCCCTTGAGCAAAAACAGAGAGGCCTCCCGAGTAGTGGTAAAAAGTCCTTGGGCAGGGGACTCGAGAGGGGACCAGGAGACCGTCAACACCCAGCCAGAGGCAGATAACCATGCTTGTTTAATCAAAGCCATCCAAGAGTCACCACTCCCAGCCCTGGAGGTTAGCGGGGGACCTCCATGATGAGCCGAGGAGGGGCATCCAGGTTCAAATTTACTCAGGGGTCCTCGGGTGGGGAGGTGTGCTCTGCTGGGAGCAGGCTAGGGAGGTAGCAGAGGAGGCTGGGACTGAGGCTGTGGTGTCAACGCACGAGGGGAAGCGGCCAAGGGTCTTAAGGCCTAGAGTAGGGTGGGTTACCTTGGGCACCCGGCGCAGCGTCTGCGTGTGGCGCAGGTGGGCGCAGGGCTGAGCCGAAGCCTGGGAGCCCTGGCTGCCGGGGAAGCTCAGGATCTGGGGTGGGACGTGAAGGGTGAGAAGATCAGGCCAAGCCCTCGTGTCCACCCCAAACTCCAGGCCCAGGCCGCACACACTCCCCGCTGGCCCTAACCTCCATGTACTCGGGTTTCGAAGTGCCCCTGGGCCACAGGCACTCCAGCACCTCGAGCTGCCCGAAGTGCACTTCTGTGCTGGTGGTGCGGCGGCCCCGGCCCATCTGCAGCTCCCAGGACAGCTGCACAGCTGCACCCGTCAGCCTGCAGGGGAGAAGCCGGGCATCAGACGGGGGCTGCGGGGCTCAGGGCATCTCTCCTCAGCCCCTGCCTTGGGCTCGTACCGAACATGACTACAGGGACAGGCCCTCTGGAAGTGCAGTCGGAGATGGTGGAAGTCCCGGGAGCCAAAGGGCCCATCCTTGGCAGCATCAAACTCGGCAAAAAAGTGGGTGGTGAGGTCAGGTGGTCCGGAAGACGGGGCGGATGTCTCAAGCAAGGTCAGGGTCATGCCCCCCAAGGTCATCTTCAGTAGTGAGTCAGGGCGCATGGTGTCCGGATGGGGCGTGAGGGCCGTCTTGCCTGAGGGGACAGAGGCTTCACCAGCGGCTCCCCAGAGTTCAAGGGCAGCCCTGCCCAGCCGGACTGTGGCTCTAGGAGGAGGCTTGGCCAAGCACTGGGTCCAGGCTCAGTTCAACCCTCTCAAGGGAACTTCAAGGACTGGAGGTGCCAAAACACTCAGCCCAGTCTCACGCAGATACAAGCTCTCAACAAACGGCTAAAAAACCCACGGCCCACAGGTCACGCCTTGTTACCCTCATTTACTGGAAGGGGAAAGCGCATCTAGGACAGCGGAAGTACTCATCCAAGTTCACTGACTCTGGAACCCAGGCTTTGCCCATTGTATCACCAGCCTCCCCCGGGAACCAAGTCACCCACAGTGGCCCTCCCGGCATCACGGGAGGCCTCCCGCACACATGTGACATCACAGCACCGAGGCCTCTTCCTGTTCTGTCTGCCTCTGGAGCACTCACCTGTTGGGTGGCCCTGGGCAGGGAGCTGGCGTGGGGTGACGTCACTGTGCACAGAGGAGCCGAGGTCTACGTCGGAGAGAGAGAGCTCGGAGAGGGCGGAGGCCACGCTGCTCGTCAGGCCCGCCATGGAGAAGAAGAGGTCTGCGGGCCAGGCGAGGGCGTCAGGGACAGTGGGCTTGGCCCCCTGTCTCCTGCCCCCACACTGGCCACCCCGCCAGCCGCCAGCCTGCCCCCACACCCACCAGTGCTGTCCAGGTTGACAAGGGGGTTGGTAAGGGAGTCTGGACTGAGGGGCTCGGTCACAGCCCCCGCCTGCAGCTGCTGGTTCAGGTCCTGCTCGATCAGCCACAGGTCTTCAGCACCCAGCGGGCGGCTCTTGTTCAGCTTGTCGTCCAGGGCCTTGGGGTCTACAGGGGAGGACACTTCCTTGTGTCAGTCCAACCTGGCCAGCCCTTCTCCAGCAGCCGTCCCACCCCCTGAACTGCCCAGAGGCCTCACCTGCAAGGCTCATGGCACCGAGCAGTTCCTGAAGCTGCTGGAGCTGTCGTGGGGTTAGGAGCAGGTGCAGGGAGCCCAGCTGTCCGGCCACCTCCAGCTGAGGGCAGAGGGGGCAACCAGGGAGCCTATACTTGCCACCCAGGCCCCCTGAGAGCCACTACCCACCTGCCCTCACCCTGTAGAGGAAGGATACCAGTTGCCAGGCTAAGCTTTCTCACCAACTAGCTGAGTGACCCTGGCCATGACTTGACCTCTCTGAACCTGTTTCTCCAGTTGCCAAGAAGGCAGAAACTTCTTCCATTCAACAACCCGCTTTGTCCCGAGAAGATGAACATGGCTGAGGATTCTGAGGTGGAGTAAGCCCTCTTCTCCCCACAGGCCCAGGGACTCACCTTGGGGCCTGGGAAGGCTTCATTCTGCTTTAATTTTACCGTCAGCTCCATGTACCCCGAGCAAGTGCCAATCTGCAAGGGGGGCTCTGGGGCGTCTTCCTGGGAGACAAGAGGGTATAAGAGGGGAGGGGTTAAGAAGATGACATCAGAGCTGGTCAGAAGGGAGAGAGGGGCAGACGGGTCAAGGGCCAGAGAGGGCAGGGATTAGAAGGAGAGACTGTGGGGACCGGAGTTGGCCCACCTGTGGCGGAAGCTCCTCGAAGTGCAGGCGGACCCCCACCAGCTGCAGCAGCTTGTGCAGGAAAGCAGGAGGCTGGTGCACATCCACTGGCGGTGCCTGGCTTGGGTCTCGCATGGCTTCGTCACAGTATTCTAGTCTGGGGAGTGCAGGGTCAGCCTTTGTCCCAGTCACCCAGGTGTGGAGGCCCCTCCCCGCTCAGTGCTCTGTTCCTGGGGTCTGGGGTCACGGAGCTGCCCCATCGCAGCCAGACCATTCTGGACCTCCTCGGCCAGTCCTCGCTCCTCAGACCCTCTGCATGTAACCTGATCCTTGGGGGTCCCTTTGCCACTCTGCGTCTGCACCACCTGGCCCTGGGACACCACTCCTGGCTTACAACACAGCCCACCATCCCCTTGCTATGGCCACTGCCCAGGCCCACACAGACATGCTCTGCCATTTCCCAGAAGCCTAGGCTGGGGGTGGCGTCAGGGCCAGGGCCATCTGTAGCCCCTCATGCCCCCTCTCCCTCATGCCAGCCCACCCACCAGGCCTGCGCCTACCTCTGCACATGGACTTCCACTGCCGCACCATGCTCCCCATCACCTAGGGAGTGCTCCACCCTCACGACAGTGTCCAGGAAGGTCACCCTGATCCTTCGCAGCACTGACGGGTGAGGAGGGGGTCTCAGGTTAGGTAGAGCTCTAAAGGGCAGGCAGAATTTCCCCTTTGGGGTAGCAGGGTGGCCAGGAGGGGCCTGCTTACCAGTCTCGATGGTCTGGGCAAACATCTCCAGGCCCTCCAGGGGCTGTGGTGGCTCAGAGGGTTCAGGCAGCCCATCCCGCAGGCACTCCTGAGCCAGCTGCAGGCTCGTGGTCATGCATGAGGCCCAGCTCTGCGAGTCAGCAGGCCCTGGTCCTACAGGTAGGAAGAGGGTCTCAGGGCAGGCAGGCCCAGCCAGCTCCTGAGCACCCAGGCCCACTCCCACCACTTGCTCTCCCACCCCCACCCCACCCCAGCCTTAGCCTGCCCTCACCTGCGCCCTGACGGGGCTGCAGGGTGAGCTGGAGACCTGACACTCGAACGGTGCAGTGGTCAGTGAGCAACGCGGCCCAGGGCACAGCCACCTCGATGGAGCCCACAAAGCCTTCCACCAGCTCCAGTGGCGATTCCATGGACTCCAGCACCTCGTTCACAGACTGGGAGAGTAGACAGGAGTCAGATCTGGCTCAGGAAAACCCCACACCGCCTGTCTCCCTGCGGCTGCATCCTTTGTCTGCTCTACTTTGGAGAGCACCTTTGCTCTCCCAGATCCACTACAACGCTCCCTACGAGGTCCTACCTTTGCTCATGTGGATCCCTACTCTTGGCGGGTCCTACCACTGCATCACCCAAACGTGCCCCACCTTTCAAACCAGAGGAAGGGAGAGCTGAAGGACGACGCGGAGGGAGCCGGTGGCGGACAGGAGGTGCAGTGTTCCAGGCTTGGGAACAGCACATTCAAAGGCCCGGCAGGGAGCGCAGCAGCACCGCACGGTCACTCCAGGCAGTCAGAGTTCATGAGGAGTGTCCAGGAGAGGCAGACAGGGGATGCCACCCAACTCCAAACACTCGGTGTAGCTGTACATCTCTCTGAGGCACAGGCTGAGCACCCCTCCCCCATTACTGATGCGGGAACAGTACCCCCACCAGCCTGGGAGCTCCTGGAGAGTAGAAGCCGGCCTGCTTTCCCTGTGAAACCCAGAGAGGGTCTCAATAAGCACTTGTTGGATCCACGAGTAAACAAACCAGAAGGCCCAGAGAGGTCAAGTCCAAACTCCTCATGTAAGATCCACAGATGGGGAAACTGAGGCCCAGAGAGAAGAGACTAGCCTACTCATCCAACGTACTGGACCAACGTCTCTGTCCTCATCGTTTCTCAGGGGCACCAGGCACTAGGCTTCTTCTGAGGTCTTCAAGGTAGAGGCTGCAGGCAGAGCAGCTGGGAGGAGCGACTGGCTATTGGAAAAGCACCTGCATTCCACTAGGGCATAACTAGCTAGGAGCCAATTCAATCCCAACAGGAGGGCAGGGCTGGGTGCAGCAGGAGTGTTTCTTGGGACTGAAGCAGAAAGGGGCAGCTTCAAGGTCTACGAAGGCTTCCTGCACTGGGGCTCACAGGCCAGAGGCTGCTGGGACGTGCTTCCAAGTCTGGGCTCAGGGGACTTCCCTTACCCGACATTTGCACAGGAAGACCTGTCCCTAAAGCCCAACACTTCCTGCCCAGATTGTGCTGAGGCCAGCCATGCTGCCTGCCCAGCCAGAAAACTAAGAAGCCCCTGCCCTCCTGCCCTTCCAGGGCCAGCCCTAAGCTGGTGCCTCTAATTGGTGGTTCCTTTGCAACTTTCCAGGTCAGCTGAGCTGTGAGTCATGACCCCTCACTACCCCCAGACTCACTTCTGACCCTGACCTTACTTCTCTCTGCCTCCTCAGTGTCTCCCCAGCCTCCTTCCCGACTGGGGCCAGGCCTCTCTGACCTTTCCTGTGGGCTTCCCTCCGGGGGATGGAGGGGGGGATGCTAATTCCCAATCCCCTCCCCAAACAGCCACTTGGTCCCTCCCACTCTCCCAAAAGCAGGAAGTAGGCAGCAGCCTCAGCAGCAGCAGCAGCCACACAAGGTGTTGATCAACACGGGTGCTGACGCGGTTGTTGACATCCACATCCGGAGGCGAACCCCACCCACTGGACCCAGGGCTGTAGGGTCAGGAGGTCAGGGGACCTTTCCCACAGGTGTCCTCAGCAGGGCTCCGGGCCCCTACCAGTCTCCCATGACCAGCGGCATGGCCCCAAGTCTATCACTGCCCTGGCCTGGTCCTACCGGAACCCCCTAGTTCCTCCGCTCCGATCCCTCCTCGTCCTCTCCTTAGTCCCTCCACCACGCTCCTCAAAATCAAGGCCCCAAACTCAATGTGCTTATTCTGGCATTCTCCAGACAAGTGACATCCCTCTCCCCAGCCTCAGCTCCTCCTCCTGTGAAGTGGCCACAAGGAACCCCGTCCCGCCCAGGTTCTTGCTCTGGAGGCGATCAGCCGGGTCCTTCTGACGCCTGAAAAGAGCCGGATTTCCATGGCCTTAACACGCCTGGTACCTGGTCCCTTGGCCCGACCCTTTCTCCGGGAGCCTCAGGTCGCTGCGGCCCTGTGCCCCCCACCTTCTTGCCGGGCTCGGGCCTGGCTCCTCACCCAGATCTCCAGGTGGATATCCCTCAGGGCAACGCTGCCCTTGTACAAATCGAGGCTGAGCTGGTCTAGGCTGAGGTGCTCCTGGAAGAAGTGACCCAAGTAGTGGTGCAGCAAGTAGCGGCAGACCCGCTCTTTCACACAGTTCGACCATGGCCACAGCCATCGTGACATCTCGCAGACCGCGGGACCCGGGCCGCCTCCGTTCGCCGCCCGCCGGCGAGCCCTGTCCGGCTACGCTGTTCACTAGAGCCTCGGGTTCGCCCCGCCGCTTCTCTCAGCGCCAGGCCGCGCCCCCGGGCGCTCAGCCACGCCCCCCACGCTCACTACCATTGGCCATCGCAAAGGGCGAGGCCCAGTGATTGGCCGAGAGGGGCGGAGCCTTCAGGCGCCAAAAAGAGACTGGGCTCTCTGCGTGATATAGTGCTCCCAGTCTTGATGTACGCTTGCGTGTAAATTCTTTGTCGGAGAACCTTTAACCTTCCTTCTACAAGCTCTGGGAAGGCTGTTGCTTGAGGTGCCAGTCCCCGCAGAGGAATGCGCATGTGCAGACTCGTCCAATTACTTTAAGTAGTTGGGAACGATTTAAAGGGACAGTGTCTCTTAAAACTTCGTAGAAAGCTTCCCAGAAAGATAAAGTAGGTAGGGGAATCCCCGCACGCCTCTGCAGACACAAATAAATAAACATTTACAGCTTACAAAGTACTTTACCATCCTTTATCTCTTTCAACCCTAGTAACAACCATGTAAAGTAGAGGTTATCATCACCATTTTACAAATAAGAAAACGGCTTTTTTATAAAGGTTGCTGTGAGTGCATTACCAAGGTCCTTTTCCGCTCCTCTCCTTGAAAGCTTGGCAGGAGATTTACTGACCCTCCCTTCTCTCTGCAGTTGGTCGGAACTTCATCCCGTTTGGATTAATAGGTTTTCATCTTTCTAATGCTAAAACTAAAGAATGGGTTCTAAATCCCTTGAGCAGGGGTCTATTGTTTTTGTACAGCCAGTGAGCTAAAAATGGTTTTCACATTTTTAAATAGTTGGGAGAAAATCAAAGGAAAAATAAGATTTCATGACATGTGAAGATCATATGAAATTCACATGTCAGTGTCCATAAATAAAGTTTTAGTGGAACACAGCCAAGTTCATTTAATTAAGTACTGTCTAGGGCTGCTTTCTTGCTACGGGAGAGACCTGCAAAACCTAAAATATTTATTTTCTGGCCTTTTACAAGTTTGCAGATTCCTGCTCTACCGAGTTGGCCATGCAAGCCCCGTTACATGAAAGGTGACTTAAGAGATACCCAGAGGTAATTGTAATTCTATTTTAGCCTTGCTTTAGCCTCTCTAGAAAGTGGGGACTCAACTGCCATCAAAAGGCAAAAGTCAGCCTGAAGCAAGGACATTCGTCCTGGCCTCAGGGCAGGGGCCAGGATGTCAGTCCCAGTTCTGTGTGGCCTCAGGCAAGTCAGCGCTCCTCTGTGAAGCTTTGAGCCGTTTTATCTCCTGTAACCTGAGGCTGGGTTTAGCTGGCGGGAGGATTCTTAGAAGGGATTGAGGAACAACCTCTAGGAGAATTTTGGGAGACACTGGGAAGGCCCCACTCAAGGAGGCAGGCCAACAGGATGACTCTGAGAAAATGCTTATTAAGGAATGATTCACGAGCTCTGCCTGTCCCCCATGACAGACCAGGGGCACTGTTGTGTTCATCAAATGTTAATTAAATTAATAGTAATTTCAAAAAAAATAATAGACATTAGGTATTGAGCCTGTGTGATGTCCTGGGCTTGTCACTTTACTTGCATTACCTCATCTGCTCTTCACTACTGTGCAGAGAGGAGACACTATTAATATCCCTGTTTTACAGGAGAGGCAAACAGGCTGTGTGCCTAAGTGCCTGTGGAGCGAGTGAATGAAAAAGCATCTTTTCTCCTCCCAAAGGCAGTGGAATAGAAGGGCATACTCTGGGAGTAGGAAATGTCCAATTGTGTCCAGTCTGGGAGGGGCGACCGTTCCCCTGCAGTGGGATTAGGGTGCACCATGTGCAAAGGTGGAGGACACAGGACCATTTCCAACATTCGGGTCCCCCGTCTGGGGTGGCAGCTTCCCTGGTCGACTTCTCTCTAGTGAAGCCACACCCATGTCTGGCTCTTATCGTAACTTGACTGGGAGCCACATCCGTCTCACGGGAGTGAGTGCCTGTGAGTCCACTCCTCCTCTGACCCGCTCTGCGGCCAGGATACAACGCAGTGTCTGCGTTTCCGCAGAGGAGTAGACAGGACTCGGAGGGGCACAAGGGTCCTTTCTGCCACCCCCCCTAGACAAAGCTCTGTGAGCTCCACAGAAATCCAACTCCAAGATATAATGACCTCACAGCCTGGCCCAGGCCTGGAGCAGGAGCTGAAGGAGAAAGTAAAAAATACTTGCAAGGTAAACGGTATGAAATTCTCTTAGGAGGGAAGGCGGTGTTGGGGGCCACGTAGGGGTGTTTCTGGGAGGGAGTCCTAGCCAGGCTCTGCTTTAAGTTCAGCACCCCCAACAAGTACATTGGCCCCGCGCACTCAATTAGGGAGCTTTCACTGGGCAACTGGATCCCAGAGAACTCAAGGGGTCTGGGGAAAGCTGGGGCTGAGGTTCTACCCCACGGAAAGAAATGGAGAAGGGCCAGGCTTTGTGGGGTTCCTTGGGGACCTCCCCACATTAGGTTAGATGGGAATGCATCAGGCAGAACCTGAGTTCTAGGCCTCAGGGGCTCTGGGGGGAGGCTCCCCCTCCCCCAGGGATGGCACACCCAGAAGAAGCCCCTCTGGGAACATCCTCAGTGGGATCAGGGTGGGAATGGAAAGGACACAGGGGATAGCAGGGGAGTGTGACTTTTGACTTGGTCTATGGTAGTAGAGGGCCTGGATTTTGCATCTTGTTTAAATTATGGTAAAATACACATAACATAACTTTTACCATCTTAACCCTGAGTGTGTAATTCAGTAGTGTAAATATATTCCCACTGTTGTGCCATCAGCCTTGAGAATGTTTTCATCTTGCAAAACAGCTGCTCTATACCCATTAAACAATGAAATGGGTGATTTTTTTTGGAATATGTATGCTATCTCAATAAAGGTGATAAAAAAGAATTTTCACCTGCACCTCCAGGTGACATAGTATCTATTTTGAGACCAGTTCAAATACCACTCCTTGCAGGAAGTCTTATGTCTGTCATCCACCCTCCAGTTCCCCAGTCCTCAAACTGACCGCCCTCCATTGTACAAAGCACCCATCGATCCTCCACTGTCAGCTTGACCTTGAGGCCAGGACACTACCCCCGGGGGGCTTGGAGCTGGTACCCTCCTGACTTAGGCTGGGAGAAGGGGGTCTGGCCCCTGGTCCGAGCTTTTGATAATAGCTGTGTGACCTTGTGCAAAGCCTTCTCCCCTCTGGCACTTGGGATCCTTACCTGGCTGTAGACGGCTCCAGGGTGGGCTTGCCCTCCCCCAGTTTTTCTGCAGAGATGTGGCAGAGACTTCACCTCCTGAGCCTAGGAGTTGGCCAAGGAGGAGATTATGGGTTTCCATGGGCAGACGAAGATGCCAAGGGCTGGATGAACAAGGCCTGGTGAAGATTTCTGAGAAAGGGGTCACTGGCCAGCTCTCCAGTGGTATGGTCCTGGATCCCAGCCTGGCTAAACTGGGTCCTTGGCTTTCAGTTGCTCTAGCAGGTGGACACCTTTGGGCACCCAGGCTCCATAACAATAGGGAAGATGGCTGGGTGGTTGCGCTGCGCACTGGGTGCTCACCGAGGCCCTGGGCAGGGTGGGGAAGACTCCGAAAAGGGCCCCAGCCTCCAGCCCCTCCTTGACTTCATGGTCTGGTCTCATTGCCCACTCCTCTTGCTCACACGGACCAGTTAGTTGTTCATTCCCGCAAAACCTCTGGGTGGCGACTTCCCAGTGTCGCATACGGGCATGGAGTTCGAGGGTATAAAGGGTATGGGGGTCCAGGGTCCTAGGAAGGGATGAAGGGAACTTCTGGCAGGAATGTCCAGCTCCTGGAATGCTATCTCTGCCTTGGATACTCTGCACAGACTTTTCAACAGGAGACCCCACATCTTAGGGCCCAGAGGGTCTGCGAGGTCTGTCCAGGCAGTCCAACTTGCCTGCAGGGGGGTGGTGGCAGTACCAGGGAGCACCTCCAGCTCTGATGCTTTGGCATCCAAGGCTGGCCCTTTAAACCCCAACCCATGATGTCACCTTAGACAGCAAGGAATGGGAGGGGGACTGCAGGCCGGAGGATGGACTGCATTTCCCAGCAGCCTCCTGCGTGCCACACCCCTCCCGGCAGACACTGGCTCACCAAAGACTATTAACCAGCCTAGCGCCGGTTTCCAAGGAGATTGTAAAGTGTCTGGCCGTTCTGGGATGAGGGTGGGGTTCCCATGGGGTGGAACGGCTGGGGCACAGATGGAACAGGCCAAACCTTGGGGCCTGGCATAGTATCGGGCCTCTGTCACTGTCCTGTCATCACGCCCAGCTTCCTGGTGCAACCTCCCGAGTCCTCCTCTTTCCCTATGCGGCCTCCCTTCCAAGAACCTAGGGACCCAGCACCATTTAAACCTCATCCCACTCCGCCTCGTCCTCGTCCCTGGCTGTCCCTTTGGTCTGACACCCCCCTTTAAGCGGTGCGGAGACTACATCTCCCAGCGGCCCCGGGAATTTCCTGACGCAGCCCCCCCTACCCCGCCCCCTGACCGCGGGGAGGTGCGGGCCTGGAGGGGGGAGGTGACTTGATGTCATCCTGAGCAGCTGGGCGGCGGGTGCCGGTGCGCACAGACCGAGGCTCCCGCGGCGACGCGCGGCGCCGGGTCGGGTCCCGCGACTTGCAAAGAGGTCCGCGCGCTGCCCGGGCCAGCCCCCAGCCCACCGAGTGCCCGCGCCCCGACCCGGCGCTGAGCTGAGGGGGCATGCTCTGACCCCCCCAGTGCCCGAGAGGGAACCCAGGAGCGCCGCCGCCCAGCACCCAGAGCGGAACCGCTGTGCAGAAGCTCTGAACGGCTGCCCCCTCTCCACCAGCAGCCCCTGGGGTCTGGGGCCCAAGGTCTGGGCTTCTGAGAAGTGAGTGTCCCCCCACAGGGAGACAGATGAGATTTGAGGGTTGAGGAAGGAGAGGTTGAGGTGGGGGAGGTGCTGGGTCCTAAGAGGGAGATGACATGGGGGTAGGATCCCCATTCTTGGGGAAGTCGGCGGTTGCCGGGATTAGTGGGGCAGCAACGGGGTCCCATTCTGTTAGGGGCCAGCGATGAGGAACGGGGTTCCCAGGCTAGGTAGGGGCTGTCTTGGGAGACAGGCTCTGTTCTGAGAGGGGTTGTTTGGAGCTGGGCCATTCAGTCTGAACGAAGGGAGGGACGTGGCTCCCACGGAAGGGGCTGCACCTCTCTTTGGGGTCTGGGCAAGGCGGGAGGGCAGAGGGCTTGGGCCCTCAGCAGCACTCACCCACACGCTGGCTTTCCTGGAAAAACTGACAGGCTCTCTCTCTCTCTCTTCCTTTCTGACCTCTCTGCCCCAACTTCGCTTTCAAAGAGCCAGGGTGGGAACCCTGACTGGACTCGTCGTGACCCCCAGAAAGGACCTGAAGCCTGAGCCATCCTCCTCTCTACCCTGCCTGCCCCCCAGGACTGGGCAGTTGCCAAAGACCCTGGGGGGGGGCAGGACTGTGGTTGTGCCCCCCCCTCCAGGATGGGCCCAAGTTAGTCAGCCAACCCTCGATCAGCATCCTCCAGGGCCAGTGGGAGCAGGAACCCCAGGGTCTCTGAAGGCTTGACCACTGCCTGGCTGTCATGGAGACGAAGCTGCCCCCTGCGAGCACCCCTACTAGCCCCTCTTCCCCGGGGCTCTCGCCTGTGCCCCCACCGGACAAGGTGGATGGCTTCTCCCGCCGTTCCCTCCGCAGGGCCCGGCCCCGGCGCTCCCACAGTTCTTCTCAGTTCCGCTATCAGAGCAACCAGCAGGAGCTCACTCCACTGCCCCTGCTCAAAGGTGAGCCCAACTGCCGCTGCCAAGGCACCGCAAGCCAAGCTGCAGGGAGTAGGGAGAAGCAGCTGGCAGCTGCCATCAGAGGGAGTTTGGATAGCCCCTTCCAGGCAAGGGACTCCACCGTCAGAGCTGACCCCCACCCCCAGCTCTCTCTGCTGACGCATGGCCTGACAGGCCTGTCATTCTTGGAGGTGGGGCATCTGAAGGTGGGGCCACCCTGGGGGGCAGACCAAGGCCAAGGGTGGGGCCCACAGCTTGGGTTCCAGGAGGCCACTAGCAACCCAGGTGCTGGCAGGGCGCTGGAACAGGTGTTTCGCGTGGTTCCCCGTGATCACCGTGTAGTCTCCCTGCCTCTGGGACACGGCCGGACTGGCTGTGCCAGGGGGCACCCTCGAGATCCTTGGCTCTGACCCTCCACCCCACTTCTGGCTCTTGGAACGGAGCACCACCTGTGAGAGGGAGGCGGTGGCTGTTTGGGGGCACCTGTGGAAAGCCCAGGTATTCAGGGTCTGTCACCTTGCTATAAAATCAGGCCATCACGCCCTCTGAATCTAAGTTCCGAGGGAGAGACGAAGCTCCTTTACCCCCCAGGAATGGAGGGCGGGACAGGAGTCATTTGCTCTCTGAAGAAATGGGAATGGCACAAGAGCATGGAGTCAGGGCAGGGGAGGCTGCCCTGAGAATTGCGGGATTCGCCCAGGCTCAGCGCCTCCCTCCTTCCCAGATGTGCCGGCGTCTGAGCTGCACGAGCTGCTGAGCCGGAAGCTGGCCCAGTGCGGGGTGATGTTTGACTTCCTGGACTGTGTGGCCGACCTGAAGGGGAAGGAGGTGAAGCGGGCAGCGCTCAACGAGCTGGTGGAGTGTGTGGGGAGCACCCGGGGGGTCCTCATCGAGCCGGTCTACCCAGACATCATCCGCATGGTGAGCACCCATCACCCAGCCCCTGGGGAGGGTTGGG
Organism: Micronycteris hirsuta; assembly: GCA_004026765.1. Lineage (NCBI taxonomy): Eukaryota > Metazoa > Chordata > Mammalia > Chiroptera > Phyllostomidae > Micronycteris > Micronycteris hirsuta. The sequence continues at coordinate 58,940 of PVJI01006591.1, read as the reverse complement.
GGTGGCACAGGACGTGACCGATCTGCCTGTGGGCTCCTGGGTGGAGAATAGACCCTCCCTGCTGCTTGGCCTCAAGTCCCACATCTTCCCTCCGCACTGCCCTCCAGTGCACCCAGCCCGTGCCAGCGTAGGTCACTTAGCGCCCCGGGCCTGTCCCACCCGCGCGTTTGCTTATGTTCTCCCCAGGCTCCGTGTGCAGCCCCCACCCCCGCCTCTGCCCCAAGTCCCTTATCGCCCAAGCCTGGCTCAGGTGCTGCTTCTTCCCTGAGGCCTCTCTCAGTGCTCAAGCTAGAAATCTCCCTTCTGATGGCTAGAATGTCTGCAGACCTTACTGCTTTCCATCTCGTCTTCCCCACTGGACTGCACCCGACGGAGGGCAACGGTGTGGCTTGCCCACCCCTGGGCCCCAGCCCCTGGCCCAGGCCCCCTTGAGTTTTGTCCCCAGGCTGTGGTTGCCAAGGTGGGGCAGGTGCTGAGCCCCATTAGAATTTTGGACAAGGGACCCCCTGACTTCTGCCTTCGAGGGCTCTCCCTTAAAGAACCTGACTGTCCCTCAGATCTCAGTGAATATCTTCCGGACCCTGCCACCCAGTGAGAACCCTGAATTTGACCCTGAAGAGGATGAGCCCAACCTCGAGCCTTCCTGGCCACATCTGCAGGTATGAGGGCCGGGGAAGGCAGGGATCAGAGTTTCCAGAAAGATCCGAGGACAGAGGATGAGGGCCATAGGGCAGGGCAAGTGGGGGAGTCTTTTCCCAAACTCACCTTTTTTGCCTGTCCCCTCCCCCAGCTGGTATATGAGTTTTTCCTGCGTTTCTTGGAGAGCCCGGACTTCCAGCCTTCCGTGGCCAAGAGATACGTGGATCAAAAGTTTGTCCTGATGGTGAAGTGGGGAGCCCAGGCTGGGTGGTGCCATGGGGCAGGGGCAGGCTCACGGAGGGGCATGGGGATAGGATGGAAGCAACCTGGGCGTGGTCTCTCTCCTGACCCTTGACCCTGGGTCCCACAGCTCCTGGAGCTATTTGATAGCGAGGACCCCCGGGAGCGTGAGTACCTCAAGACCATCCTGCACCGGGTCTACGGCAAGTTCCTGGGGCTCCGGGCCTATATCCGCAAACAGTGCAGCCACATCTTCCTCCGGTAGGTGCCTGCCGCCTGCCCCACTGAGGCCTGGAGAGGAAGGGGCAGAGCTGTGGGGGAGACTGAGGCACCAGCTGCCAGGCTGGGCGGCCCCATGGAACTCTGGTTTACCGAGCTCTTTCTTGGCAACATATCACTTGATATTGATTATTCAATGCCGGTGAGGTCAGCAGAGAAAGGACGTTTATTTCCATTTTACAGATAAAGAAGTAGAGGTTCGTAGGGACGAGGTCCACCCAGGGAGCCCTAGGACCCAAATCTTTTGCCCCTATTGTGCTCAGCCGTAAGGACCGACAGGAAGATCCTTTTTACAGATGTGTGCTGAGCACCAATGCTGAGGCCGTGCAGTTGGGACTGGCTCTGAACTGTATTTGAGTTGGGTTCAAATATTTGAGTGCTCTCAGGCAAATTATTTAAGCTCCCGCCTAGTTTCCTTGCCTCTAAAATGGGAGCGATAGCTATATCAGGGACATTCGTCAAGATGACACGAGGTGATGCCTCCAAAGCTCTGAGTCCGGCACCCGGACCGAGCCCGGGACCCTGAAGTGTCCGCTATAGTCGTCATTAGCTGCAGAGTGGCTGAGCCGTGACCGCGTCCTCCAGGAGCTCCGAGCCCCTGAGAACCCCGGCTTATTCACTTCGGGGCGAGTTTCATTGAACCACTGAGCCTCGAGTTCTTCCTCTGTATGGTGGATCTAGGAAGCCCCGCCTCGCAGGGTACTTTAGAGAAGTACAGAGCGCAGAGTAGATGCTCTAAGTGTTTGCCGTCCTTGTGGTTGACTGGCATGAAGAGGGAAGGGGCCAGGCGAGGTACCTACTGACTGGGTGGGGACCTGGTAAAGAGGGTTAGGTCTGGGGGGAGGGATGAGTTGGAAGGCTTCATAGGAGAGAGGTGTGAGCTGGGGCCCAGAGTGGCCGCTGGAGCTGGGCCGAGGAGAGCGATTCAGGGGTGGGGGTGGCTCTCAGTGCGGCCTGGTTTAGGGTATTGGGCAGGGAGCACGGCCTCTCTGGGTTGGGAGGGCGTGCAGGATGGCTGCGCGGGGCTGGGCCTGCTCCTGTCTCTCTGAGCCCTCCACATCCTTCTCTCCTCGCAGGTTCATCTATGAGTTCGAGCACTTCAATGGTGTGGCTGAGCTGCTAGAGATCTTAGGAAGGTGACTCTCCCCGGGCCTCAGCCAGAACAGCGGCATTCTGGGAGGAAGGATTGAGGCCTCGTCGTCTGAGCCCTCCTCTCTTCTGCCCCCTCCCTCAGCATCATCAATGGCTTTGCGCTGCCCCTGAAGACCGAGCACAAGCAGTTTCTCGTCCGGGTCCTGATCCCCCTGCACTCCGTGAAGTCGCTCTCCGTCTTTCATGCTCAGGTGAGGCCCAGGCCTGGCCCTGCCCAGTGGAGCTGACAGAGTCCGGGCAGCCACCTGGGTCAACCTGACACTCTGGCTTCAGCCACACGACGTCACCAATTCGGGGGATCCTCTCTCACCTTCTTTTTCTTCACTAATTCTGTTCCGTCTACCTTAGAGCATTGCCATGACCTTAAAGGCTGCCAGGCTCCAGCCCTGTGAAGCCTTCCCGGCCCCTCCCTCTTGCCCCGCCCTGGGTAGGATTGAAGTCCCCGCCTTCTATATTCCCGTAGACTGAGATACAGATTTCGATCATGGAACCTTCTGTAAAATTTATAAGGACTAGTTTGCTGAACATTAGCCCTGTAGGATCACCACTGCGTCCCCACACGCTGAGCACGGTGCCTGGGGCGTCCTAGGTTTGTCGGGAAGTGCTTGGTGAACGAGAGGAGGCGCAGTAGGCGCGCAGGGGTCTGGCGCCCTGTCCTGGTCCTGTCCTGACCCCAGCCTTCTCCCCCTCACCCAGCTGGCATACTGTGTGGTGCAGTTCCTGGAAAAGGATGCCACCTTGACAGAGCATGTGAGTACCTCGGGGGGGAAGAGGTGAGTGTCCGTCCCTGCAGGTCTGACTCCTTTCTGCCCCCGCTCCTGCAGGTGATCCGGGGGCTCCTCAAATACTGGCCGAAAACCTGCACCCAGAAGGAGGTATGCAAACAGGCTTGGACCACCCACAGAGGGAGGTTGGGAGAGCTCGGCTTCCGGAGGGCGGTCAGGCGTGTGGCAGGGGAGACAGAACTGCTGTCCTGTGTCCTCGCCCCCCTGCAGGTGATGTTCCTCGGGGAGATGGAAGAGATTCTTGACGTCATCGAGCCCTCCCAGTTTGTGAAGATCCAGGAGCCCCTCTTCAAGCAGGTGGCTCGCTGTGTGTCCAGCCCCCATTTCCAGGTATGGGGTGGGGACCGGTGAGGATGGGAGCCGGGAATGGGCTAGGAAGGTTGGCCAGTTGACCTAACACAGCTCCCTCTGCCCTCTGCACCCTCCTGGGGTCTGGTAATGGGGAGACACTGGACTTAGAGCGAGGAGGCCCTGGGTCAAGCCTCCCACCAGCTGAGGGGCCTTGGGCAGATCACTTCGCCACTCTGGGTGTGATTGCGCTTCCTCATCTGTAACGTGGGCCAACAGTGATCTCTCCAGAGGGTGGTGACGCAGCCTGGCGGTGTAATAATGCACTCCACGTGGGCTGTCACCGCTTCTCTCCTTTTGTCGGTGGCCTTCAGTTTTATTAGTCCCACTTCAGGGCCCAGCCAGGCCCCCACGTCATGAGGCTGGCTGTAACTACTGTTCTTCCACATGTGTGTGCAGACTCTTTCCCATTCTCATGAGCCGTACCCTGGTGGAAGTCAGTTCTCCCTCACAGTGATTCTGGTACTTCAGTTTAATACACCTCATTTGATTCTTACAATAGCCCTGGGGAGGTAGACATTATCAGCCCCATTTTACAGATGAGAAAACTGAGGCCAAGAGCTTGAAGGCCTTGCCCAAGGTCACGTGGACAACGTGTGGTGGAGCTAGGATGCAACCCTGAGCGCTGGATGCCAAATCCGGTGTTCCTGCTTCCTTGTCACATTGCTTCCTCCAGTGGGACAGAGGAGCCCGAGGAGGGGGTGTGTGGAGGGCAGGGCGCCCTGGGCTTGGGGTGGGGGTGGATACCAGCCCTTGAACGTGCAGGGAAGCCCCTGCCAGGCGCTCACTCTGCCATCTCGCTGCCCCAGGTTGCAGAGCGGGCTCTGTACTTCTGGAACAACGAGTATATCCTGAGCCTCATTGAGGACAACTGCCACACTGTGCTGCCTGCTGTGTTTGGGACCCTCTACCAAGTCTCCAAGGAGCACTGGAATCAGTGAGTGCCCAGGCCTTGACCTAACCCACAGAGGCTGGGTCCAGGGCCCGCCAGTCCGGACCTGGGGTTACTCCTAGCTGGAGAGAATGAAGGGAGGCATCGGAGGGGAGCTGAGGGGCAGTGGGAGGGGCAGGCAGAGGGCAGTGCCTGGCGTGTAAGGCTGCTGCACTGCAGGCTGAGTTTGGGGCACAGGGGTGGGCAGAGCCCTGGAGAGGGAGGTGGGGCCAAACTGAAGTTGCTGTCACTGCCTCACCCCTCTCCCTCGACCTGCCAAGAACCATCGTATCTCTGATCTACAATGTGCTCAAGACCTTCATGGAGATGAACGGGAAGCTGTTTGATGAGCTCACGGCCTCCTACAAGCTGGAAAAGCAGCAGTGAGTGCTGGGGGCCTGGGCGTGGAGGGAGGGGCGACAAGGAGGAAGGAACCACCTTCTCACAGTTGGAGGGAGCCCCCGAGGATGACCCCACATCTGATCTGATCAGATACTTAAAGTCCCTCCCTACGTCCCTGGTGAGTGCTGGCCCACTTGTGCCTGCCTCCCCACTGCACTGTCCAGCCATCCTCCCAGATGCCTCTTCTGTGTATGGAGCCTTGACCCCCTGGAGTCCCCTGCTGCTCAGGGCCAGGCTAACCCATCTGCTCTGCGACCAGCCTGTCCTCAGTGACCTCCTCCAGGAGTGGAAGGTTCCTGTAGAGTCCCTTTGAGATGAGGTGGTGGTGAAGGAGGCTGGACTGTGGTCAGAGCCACAGGTAGGGGAGCTGCCTCACCCTCTCTCTCTCCCCAGGGAGCAGCAGAAGGCCCGGGAGCGTCAGGAGCTGTGGCAAGGCCTGGAGGAGCTACGGCTACGCCGGTTACAGGGGACCCAGGGGGCCAAAGAAGCCCCCCTCCAGCGCCTTACACCCCAGGTGGCCGCCAGTGGGGGTCAGAGCTAGAGATCCCATGGAAGGGGAGGCACTAAACCCAGAGCTCTCAGTCCCTCCATCCCCTCTCCTGCCCAGGGGCCCAGAGAGACACACACCCACCCCTGGCCTCGCCAGAGTGGGCTTGGAGGGCTCCCTGCCTTGCCCAGCGTGGACAGCTTTCACTGTGGGGGAGGAGGAGAGGAGCTGGTGGTCCTGGCACCAGAACTCTCAGGCCCTTGTGGCAGGACTTGACCAGGGCAAGCTTGACCGGAAGCTGCCATCAGGGATTTCCCTGCCCCAAGAAGCTGGGCCCCAGACTGCAGGCAGGTCCCCAGCCCCTGCTCCCGGCCGAGGGCAGTGGGACTCAGCTTCTCATACCCCCCACCTCGTGCCAGCACGAGGTCCTTCCTCACCCCACCATGGGCTCCATGGTCTATTTATTCTCCCCTGCTCACCCCGAACACAGATGCTGTCCTGGGCCTGGGGCACCCTCCTTCCCTCCTCTCCCTCCCCCTGTACTTTCTTGTCCCCTTTTTATTTATTGGGCAGGGGGAGGGGTAAGGGCACAGGCAGAAGAGATTCCCCATGTCCTGAGGCGAGGTGGGGTCGCTGTTACCGTGGTCTGTCCCCCTTCCCCTGGCTGGGGGTAGACTCAATAAAGACAGAAACTCGAGGACTGCTTGCTTTATTAAGGGATGGGGACCAGGAGGAAAGCGAAATGATCAAAGGCTGCTTAGGAGGCCAGGTAGAGGCAGGGAAGAGGCAGAAGCGGCCCTCTTTTCAGGAGGTGACAGTCACTGAATCTTCAGAGGGTGGAAGCTGTTGTCCTCAATGAGGCTAAGGATAGATGGGAAGTCCTCCAACTCCATCCCTCTGACCAGCAGAGGGAGGCGGGGCAGGGGTGGGCTAGAAGCGTGAGAGGCGACACATGTCACACTGGCAGGCCCTGGCCGTGAAGATCTCTAGCTCCTCCCTCCGGTCCCCCCCACATTGCAGCTTCACCTTCACCTGTGGGGGAGAGGGATCCACATTCCAGTCCCCTTCCTGAGGCTGCTTTAGACCCCAGTCCCCTCTGTGTCCCCCGGTCCTCAATGAGCCACCATGGGGCTGGTCACCCTCACCTTCCTCAGGCCACTGATGGTGCAGCATTGAGACACGGAGGTGACATTGTGTCGATAGCCGCTGGCCACCAGCACGGAGTACCGGGAAGGGAAGGCGCTCGACTCGCAGTGGCCCACACAAGCCTGTGCCACATGGGAGCCCTGGCAGGTGCCTTGGCGGTCACTTCGCACTGTCACATTGAAGGCTGGAAGGAGACAGGCGAGTGGTAGACAGCGCCTCTGCGAAAACTCACCTAGGTCCTGTGGCCTGCGCCCTCAGTGTGGTCCGTCAGGGGGGCTGCCTGCCCCCCAACCCAGCTCTCTGTGCCCAGGGTTACTCACGGTGCAAGTGGCAGCCTGGGGTGGCTGCCTGCTGACCCCAGCCTTCAGTGACCACCAGGAACAGCAGGCAGAGGAGCAGGGTTTGGGGGGACGCCATGAGCATCTGAAACACAGCGGGCAGACAGAAGTCTGCGGGTGGACGGGGGAATGCCGCCTGCTTCCAGGTGAATGGGCACGGCCAGGCTGTCCTGTCGGACTGGGCGAGGCAGGCCTGTGTGTGGGGCTGTCTTCCCTGCAGCTGCCTTTGGGGGTGTGTCTGTCTGCCTGTGTCCCTCTAGGTGGGTGTCAGTGTGAGCCACTGTCTCTGGATGTGACTTGTGTGTCAGCCCACGGTGGTGATTTCCCCCTGCATTTTTGCCACCACATGGGGCACAAACATCTGCCTCCCTCCATCTGCCCCATATTGGCCTGCAGAACCCAGGCCTTTGCAGGGCTCCTCCTGCCTCGGGGGCTTACCGCTTCCAAGGCCGAAGCCGGGGAACTGAATGGCTTGCCGAGCAGCTCCTGTGCCTGCTGCCAGTCTCCAGCCGGAGCTGGTTCTCCAGATTTTTATTTGCCCGCATCTGGAAGCCACACCCTCTTGGAGATCAGCTTTCAGGCTGCTGCCCCGCCAGAGACCTCAGCGCAATCCCACCTGGGAGAACCTGCTCCTGTTTGAGGTGTGGTCCTAGGAGGGTGGCTCCTGCTGCTTTCTGCTTCCCCTCCGTCCAAAAGCTGCCTGAGGTCCAGGGCTGGGGCAAGTGAGGTGTGGAGAAAAGCCCCGGAGCTGGTGGAGGGGTGACTTGTGCGCAGGTGGAGGAAGAGGGCCCAAGACTGGGCCAAGTTGTGGCCACCTGGGTTCTCTTTGCTGTGTGGCCTTGGGCAGGACACTCTCATACTGGGGGCCTCATCCCCAACCTTAAAACTACTAAACTCAGCCCTGCCTGCTTCCTTCCCCAACTGCAGAGGACAGGGTCTGGGGGGAGGTTCGTGCACCAGAAGCCATGTCCTGAGATGTGCTTGGTGGCGGAGCTGGAGGGAGAGGGGGCTTCTAAGTCCATTTCAGAGCTTCACTTGCACTGTCAAATGGAGGGCGTCTCATCTGGAGGTCAGTTATAAAGTGGGTGCCCCCACCCCCACCGCAGTCCCTGGAACAACAGGGACCTGACGACTCCTGGAAGAGCCTGAAGCTGTTGATCCCAGCAAATCCCATGGTTCAGTCCAGCTCCGGCTCCGGTTACAGGTGAGGCGGATGAGGCTCAGAAAGGAATGTTACCAAAGGTCGCACAGCCGGTCAATGTCGGGCCGGGTGGGAACCCAGTTCCCCTGCTGGCCGTGCACGGTGCTAAGTGAGACTTGGGGCGAGAATGTGGCAAGTTGGAAAAGATCCCCTGGTCAACAGTAGCCGCAGGGCCGAGGTGGGGGTGGAAACCAGAAGAAGCCCGTGGTGATCTGGCCCCCACACGCAGGGCTACGGCGTCACTGAGCTGCTCAGAAGGGCAGAGCCAGCTGCACAGGCTGCCAGAGCTGGAAGCCACTGACGAGCCCAACAAATCCTACTCCTTCGTTTTCCAGACGAGAAAACAGGAATCAGAGAGAAAGCGACTCAGCCGCGGCTTCACTGTAAGCTAGTCAGAGCCAGAATGCTCTCAGGCCTCCGGATTCTGGAGCTGTGCCTTTTGGCACCTCGTGAAGCGGTCGTGTTCGGGACAGTAGGGCAAAGGCTGTGAATGCAACCTGTCCCCAGTCCCCCGGTCCCGATAGATGGCGGCTTCCCCTTCAGCCCTCCTCTCCCCAGGGCCCAGGCCCTTTCGCAGCAGCTGCCTCATCTCTTCTCCTCTCCCCTCCTGAGGTGAAGGCAGCCAAACACGGGATCGCCGAGGGAGCCGAGCAGTCCAGCCCCAACACCATGGGAACCTTCCAGCACCTGACAGATCAATCAGCTGTCGGAAGACCAGAGCTGACAAGGGTTCATTACTTCACAAGGTGGTCCATTCTAATAGTAAACATCTCTAACAGTTAAAAAAGTGATTCCTTTGTCCTCAGCTAAAATGAGTTTCCCTAAATTCCCAACAATTACTTTCACCCTCTGTGGCCGTACAATACGAACCTAACCTGTCTGTCCCGGATCAGCCCTTGCGTTACAAGGACACAGAGCTCGGGACCCTGGTCTTCTCCAGGGGCCCTAACCTGGACTGACTTCAGTAATTTGGTAAACTTACCTGCATCACTGTCAGAAGCCAGAGGGACAGGTAGGTGGGAAGCTTTTACCTACTGAGAGGCTGTGCTTTAGGCCAAGCTGGCTGCGCTGGGGAGGATGACTTTGAGGGTCAGCAGGACCCAGATCAGCGAATCTCGCAAGACCCCATTCCCTAGCCCCGGCAGGGGACTTTAAAAGTTCCCTGTGCAGTTCAGACCCCACCCCACCCCACAGCATCCTGTCAACAACCAGGTGCACCCAGGGGAGGTTTCAGGCATTGCTTCCCTGTATCTTGCGGGAAGAGTTTGCTCTCTCTCACACTCTATTTTACTGAACTCAGTCAATAACTGTTCATAAATAATTTATTGTCTTAGGATCCTAAGTGCTAGAGATGAAAGACCTAAACTGAACCTCAGAACAGTACAATTCTCAAACCAGAACATTTTAGAAAGTTCCATTCTTTTTCTAATATTTTAAGTTAAAAAACCATTTCATTGGAAAGGGACAAAGGACAGGGCAAACCAACTAGAGGACTTAGGGAGTTTGGGGCAAGCAGAGGACCATCACTGGGAGCAGGCACTCTTGCCACAGCCGTGTTTGGAAGGCTCACTGGCTGCTCTTTCTGAAGAAATATCGAAACGGGAAGAGAGAGCTGCAAGAAAGCAAGCAGAACAGGTTGAGGCTCTAGAGGTCCCGTTCTCTTCCCCCAGGTCACATTAGGGCTCCATTAGCTAGGGCATTTTTGCTCTGGGGAACCACTGAATGGAAATTCAAGTCTGGAACAGCATTTGAAAATGTACCCAAATTAGATTATACTCAGGCAGGGAAATAAAGACTTGCAATGGGATGGCTGAGCTCTAGATAGATAAAGGGATTTGCTAACTGTCCTCTGCACAAATAACTGAAGACACAGCCCAGATTCAGAGGGGAGAATAGAAGCATTTCGGTCACCAAATCATCTAAATGAGCCAAATACAATGAGAACAGCCTCTGCCCAGGCAGTGTTTACGGAACCAGACCCAAGGCTGGGCGCCCGGGCTGGGATGGGCTGTGTGAAAACAGACAAGATGCAGTCTTTGTTAAAGTCGCAGTTAGGGCCCTGGCTGGTGCGGCTCAGTAGACTGAGTGCAGGCCTGCAGACCGAAAGGCCGATGGTTCAGTTTCCAGTCAGGGCACACGCCTGGGCTGCGGGGCGTGCAAGAAGCAACTGACAGATACTCTCTCTCACACATGAGTGTTTCGCTCCCGCTCTTTCTCCCTCCCTCCCTCTCTAAAATAAGTAAATATTTAAAAACTTAATTCCCAGTTAGAATCCTTGCGCTCAATCTCGTCCGCATCATCTATCCTGAACAAAGTAGAGGTTATGCAGGGAATCTGCTTCCTTTCTATTCTGACTTGCCGAGAGACTTGGCAAGGCCGACTCGGGAGGTATTTCATTCTGGGTCGCAGTGTGATGGCAGGAGAGAAGTCTTTCTTACCTTAAAAACCCGAAGAAGCCTCTGGTTCCCAGGTCTGAGGGTCCTTTAGGTGGAGATGGACTGCTCTGCTGCCCTGGCGGGACAATGTCCCCGGCCTGGCTGTCCTCCCACCTGGGGTCTGCAAGGGAAACACGGGGGCAGGGAAGGTCTAGGTCCGTAGGCTACTTTCACGGGAGCAGAAGGCAGGACACTCGCAGCATGAGCCAAGGGCAGCCTCTCACCAGGGTTTTTTGAAGCCAGGTGACTTGTTTGTTCTGACTTCCCCAATTTCATCTCACTCAGTAATATGCTATTCTGGCCTTGGAGTATTTTCAAAGTCAGACCCCTGAGATTTTTACACTACCCAACTCCCAGCCACCCACCACGGCCGGTGTCTCCACATGGACGACAGCTTGTTGAAGAACTCCCTTGCTCATTACCCGCTGCTCCTGAGGTAACTGCAGTCCATACAGAATACCCATGCCGGTTAAAAGACCAGCAAGCTGGAACGGCAACCCTCGGACATGCGTTCCCAGCCTCGCCCACCCTCCGCTGCACCTTCAACCTTAACACTGGTGCCCGAAGGGAAGAGGTGAAGAGACAGTGTCCCCGAGATTGTTCTCCATTAAGACAGAAAAGCAAAATACATCATCTCACATGGAAATGCTCTGAAACACTGAGCGCATCCGTTTCACTAGCAAAAGCACGGGAAGGACATGCATTGCCTCCCTGCACTCCTCTTGGGAGCTGGACGAGGGGTGGCTTCTATGACTCGAGGGCAGGCCCCAGACTGGAGGGTGGCCAGCGGGCACCTCCGTGGGAACAAGGCACATCACCCACTGAGCATGCGAAGACTCAGCGCTCTGTGCTGCTCTGCTCCCAGAAAACTAAAGGGGACAGGACAATTATTAAAGGACAATAAATGAAATTTCCCAGAACCTACCCTGTTCCTGGACATCAGTGACACCAAACGCTGAGGTCTCCTGATATTCCTGCTGGGCTTTTCTTTCCCTGTTCTATAAAATGATGACCAAGAAAAGCTTTAAACTTTACTCCGATACAGCCTGGGGGTCTGAATGCTATTTGCCGGTGAACTGATTTCCCACAGCGCTGGGCCCGGCTGCTGACTGCCCAGGCAGGTTCTAGACTTCTGTCTTAATGACCGTCCTTTTCCCGTGTCAGCTTCCAAACAACTGTCCTTCTAAAATCACATGATTTAAGAGCCAGAACAAACCAAGCCGGGTTTATCATTCCACATTACTGAGTGCCAACTATGAATAGGGACAGAATATTGAGGTTTCAGGAGTCAGGAGAAGCCTAACCTTCCTGCGGAGAAATGTATGGTCCATGCGGTAAAGCTGACATACAGACTGAGTGTTGTAAGGCAGGTGAAAACACTGCCCGTGAAGTCTACAGAGAGTGCAGTGGTCGATGCGGAGGGCATGAACGGAGCAGGCGGCGGTTAGTCAAGGAAGGCTTCACAGGGGAAGTGCTGTTTGAATGGAGCTTTGATGTACGAGTGGGATTCTGTCATAATGGCGCTTGCTGGGGGTGAGCAGGTGGTGAGAGAAGGGCGTTCCAGGCAGGGACAGGCTGTGCAGAGGCACAGTGCCACTGACAGACGAACACAGTCAGCACGGCTAGAGCTGGGGCAGGAGAAGCACGGCCACGGCACAAGCAGCCAGCGCGCTACAACGTCATCTTAGGTTTCTCTTCGTGCCGTCACTTCACAAGGCTTCCTTGGGCAACCTACAACCTGGTCCCAAGCCCACATTCCCAGCAGACACCCTGACAGTGAGACACACGGTAGTACATTTTCTTTGGGAATCTCTGCCACCTGACCACTCCCCTCACCTGGCAGAACCTGAGGGTCTGACTACCCAGCAGTGTTGGGGAGTCCTTGAGCCATTTTGCTGGTGAAGAATTCTACAGCAAGGGGCTGCAGACTTTCAAGGCAGATCTGGGGGAAGAAGCATGGCAAGCTCTAGGGAAGTTAGGATATAGCCTCCACCCTAACATAAGCTGGCGTTTCCGATGTGAGCTTTTCCACAAACCATCACATTTTGGACCACGTAAACAGCCTCTTAAGTCCTATTCCGATAAAAGTGAAAGGAGCCTGGCCAAGTGGCTCAGTTGGTTGGAGCGTTGTCCTGTGTACCAAAAGGCTGTGGGTTTGATTCCCAGTCAGGGCACATACCTAGGTTGTGGGTTCAATCCCCAGTGGGGTGAGCACATGGTGAGGCAACCAACCGATCCATGTTTCTCACACTAATGTTTCTCTTTCTCCTTCTCTATCCTGTCCTCTCTCTCTAAAATTTATAAACACATCCTCGATTAAGGATTTTTTTAAAAAGTGAAAGGAAATTCTAGGAAGGAGTTTCTTCCAATCAGTGTAGATATGGAATTCAGAGAGCCCAGATCTGATTTCTAGCTTGAGGGAATGATTCTTACAAATTTAATGAAACTATGGTTTGGTGCTAAATTCTGCTGCACTAGCCCTAATGAAAGCGTCTAATAAGGTTGGCAGAGGGAACCATAAGGGCAAAAGCCCTAGGGCAGAGGTAAAGCCTACTTTTGAAACACGAAGAGTCCCCTCACAAGGTAAGTTAACTCTTCTGTCCTCCTGAAATCTTGAGAGAGTTCTTCTTAGGAAAATGTTGAGAGGAAAAAAGCATTATAGCCTGAAATAAGGCTGAGGGTGTCCTGTCTTAGAGCTCCTCAGAGACTGCCCAACCCCTTACTGGTCCACACAAGCTACATTTGCATATGAATGGCTGGTCTTGCCTCAGGCTGCAAAACTTCCTAAATCCTCTGGAACCCCAGGCCCTGCACAAGCAGTAGGCAGCCTAGATTCACTGCTCGGCTTCTACTGGGAATCTCCAAGCCCAGCACAAGTAGCAGCCATCTCAGATTGCTCTATAGCTCAGGCAGGGTGGCCCCAGGCAAAACACAGGTGGGGGCTGACCTTGGCCTGCACAACCTGGGAAACCCCAGGGCCTGCCCGTGGACAGCTACAGACCACGTCAAAGCACCACCACCCCGCCCCTGCACAGCTGATCCTCCATGGAGGGTGGATGGTGGTGGTCAGTGGTCACAGCCAATCCTTGCAGCTGACTGGCTTGGGTAAATCCCTCCCATTGACCTGCCAACAGCAACCAAGGCTTAACTACAAGAGGAGGGTGTACTTAGCACACACACAGAACACACCTCGAATAGCCAGCTTGGGTGATAGGGGAGACTGTGCCACTGGACCCTACAGGACACATTACTACATTAGGCCACACTACCAAGACACGGAGTCAAAGCAACTCTACCTAATACATAGAAGCAAACACAAGGAGGCTGCCAAAACAAGGAAACAAAGAAACATGGCCCAAATGAAAAAACAGATCAAAACTTCAGAAAAAGAGCTAAATGAAATGGACATAGCAATCTATCAGATGCAGAGTTCAAAATACTGGTTACAAAGATGCTCAAGGAACTTAGTGAGGACCTCAGTAGCATAAAAAAGATGCAGTCAGAAATGAAGGACACACTAATTGAAATAAAGAACAATTTACAGGGAAACAACAGTAGAGTGGATGAAGCCAAGAATCAAATCAACGATTTGGAACATAAGGAAGAAAAAAACAACCAATCAGAACAACGAGAAGAATAAACAATCCAAAAAAATGAAGACAAGTATATAAGCAGCCTCTACAACAACTTCAAGGTCCAACATTCTCATCACAGGGGTGCCAGAAGGAGAAGAGAAAGAGCAAGAAGTTGGAAATCTATTTGAAAAAAAAAATGAAAGAAAACTTCCCTAATTTGGTGAAGGAAATAGACATGCAAGTCCAGGAAGCACAGAGAGTCCCAAATAAGATGGATGCAAAGAGGCCCACTCTAAGACACATCATAATTAAAATGCCAAAGGTTAAAGATAAATCTTAACCTTAAAAGATTCTTAAAAGCAGCAAGAAAAAAAAAGATAGTTACCTACAAAGGAGTTCCCATAAGACTATCTCAAAAGAAACTTCGCAGGCTAGAAGGAATTGGCAAGATATATTCAAAGTCATGAAAATCAGAGACCTACAGCCAAGACTGCTCTACCCAGCAAAGCTATCATTTAGAATTGAAGGGCAGATAAAGTGCTTCCCAGACAAGAAAAAAATTAAAGAAGTTTGTCATCGCCAAACCATTACTATATGAAATGTTAAAGGCACTTATTTAAGAAAAATATCAAAACTATGAACAATAAAATGGCAAAAATACATATCTATCAATAACTGAATCTAAAAAACAAGCTAAGCAAACAAGGACAGAGACAGAATCATGGATAGGGAGAGCATTCTGATGGCTGCCAGATGGGAGTGGGCTGTGGGGGAATGGGTGAAGGGGTGAGGGAACTAAGAAGCACAGTTACAGAATAACCATGGGGATGTAACGTACAGTACAGGAAATGGAGCAGCCAAGGAACCTATATGCAGGATGGGTGGACATGAACAATGGTGTGGGGACTGCCTGAGGGAGTAGGGGGTGCTGGGTGGAGAGTGGCAAAGGGGGAAAAATCAGGACAACCATAATTGCATAACTGATAAAATATAATAAAAAAGACTGAAGGTATCACCTGGGACATCCAACAGGACACAATACCCTGAAAACCAAACACAATGTTCAGGGCTGGATCTGCTTAGAAGTGCAGTTCAAACAGAGGTGGCAAACAAACAAACTGTGCACGCGACACCATGTTTTACTCCCGGACCATGCATCTGTCCTTCCAATGTCTGGATCTCTAGGTCTAGGACATGGGGTAACAAAGGGAATGGGTCTGCCCTTCCTTCCCATTCTCCCCAAAACACCTTTTATGGAACCAAAGACCTTGTTCAGATGTGTGTTGTATTCTTCTAAGCTGTCCGCACACAGGCTTTCAATGTGTTCAGGCAGGCATAGTCCACACGGTGATCCTACACCCTAACTTCCCCTAAAGAGCAGAGGGGAAACATCTAAATGCTTAATATTTTTTAAGCATTGGGCCACAGGAGCAAATTCAATTTTTCCAGCTCAAGTGGCTAAAAGTCATCACATTGAAAGTCACCGTGATCACTTTAATTTAGGAGAAATCCTCTCTCTGGGAACAGGGTCTAACAATGGAGACTGTCTTTGGGCTTTGAGTCAAAACTAATAAACATGTTCCTTTTGGGTTTTTTTGCTCAGAGTTTTTTCTAAATTCAGTATCAGGCAGAAAGGTAATTATGTTGAATAAGAAACTGTGGGTACAGTTCTGGAGGGAGATGATCTGTCAAACTAAGAATAGGAAGGTACAAAGGGTAGAGAGTGAAGGAAATGTTCCTTTAATAGTGATGATGTTGGTTGGATAGCATGTCTTTGTTCTCTAGAGCTTCATGTACTCCTCTTGCACTTTTTCAGTTCTTCTTCCCTCTCAAAAGAATGGGAGGATAGAAGAGGGCAACCATCTGCCTAAAATCACTCCATGGGCCAGCTGGCCACGGCACAAGGAAGCCCCATAGCCCACACCTGCCCACACAGATAGACGTCTGAGCCCCAGAGAATTCACTCCTCATCCAATTAAACAATTAGCTCCTAGAAAGAAACCCGATTTTACATGTTTGGATGTACCCCTCCATCTACCACAATGCCTTGCAAACAGGAGACAGAATAATCATTTAGGAGTAAAGATCATTTCACTTTTCTACTTAAAAATATTTCACAGGGAGTCCTGTAATCTTGAAGGTAACTCCGAGCTCCAGGGGCACTGGCTTGCAGCCCCCAAAGCACTGTCCTCTCTCCTCCTGGCTTTCATTCTCTGAGCTGACAGAGGAAGCCTCCTGGTCTGGGCGAGGTTCTCCCTTGTGGTCGCTTTGTATCCTGCGCTTCCTGTACTCCTGCACACAGCACATCTATCAGTAATTACACAGTTGGATTGTTTAGGAGAGAGTGTGCTATCCCTAGCTGTTTTTTGTTTTTTTTTTTTTAATTTTCTATTTATTTTTAGAGAGAGTAGAAGGGAAGGAGAAAGAGAGGGAGAGAAACATCAACGTATGAGAGATACATCAACTGGCTGCCTTTCGTACATGCCCAACTGGGGACCTGGCCCACAACCCAGGCATGTGCTCTGACTGGGAATCAAAACAGCGACCCTTTGGTTCAAAGGCCAGCACTCAATCCACTGAGCCACACCAGCCAGGGTTCCCTAGTTCTTGGCACATGGTACACTCAGTAAAAGTTTACTGAATGAATGCATATATGTTTGCTTGCTAACTGATCATGTAATGGGTCCTGGGAAGGCAAGGGAGGTGAGTTAAGAATGTGTGGATACTTAAGGTCAGAGCTACTTTGGAGAGACAGAAGAGAAAAAAATATAAATGACAGCTATTTCAAGAGAGAAGGAAAAGTAAAAGGGTGTTATTTTAGAGACTACTTAGAGACTACTATGGAAAACAAGCCCGGAAATGGAGGAGTAGCAGATATATGAGTATCTAAATGGGGAACAGACCTCACAAATAACATCAAATACTATTGGGGCCAGCCCATCCCTGCTCTAGATAAGTTTTCTCTTACCAGTATCCCATGCTGTTACGTGCCTAGCTTGTTTGTGAAAACTAGATGTTCCTAGACTCAGACCCCAGTGCAGATGAAAGAAAAGGTTTCTAAAGAGAAAATCCTATATTGGATCCTACCTCAGCTCAACAGCCCTATTTTCTTATTTGAACTGCAGAAGCGGCTTTTTCAGCTGAGAAAAGAATTCTTAACAAAAGGAGTCATGGACACATATACTGTCATGCAGCTACGTTTAGGACAGGTTGTGGCAAGGACAGAATGGTTGAATGTAATTCTGCAAATGGCGAAACCTGAGAATGAGTTCAGTCAATTCAGTCTGTAGTAAGGACCGAGATGTGCTGGTAACAGGAATCCTGACTTGCTTGTAACAGAGCAGGAACAGTCAAGAGCCTCGAAGCCTCCACTGCCGTGCTTACCCTGCTGGTTTCCATAAGCAGCTTCTTTTTGCTGGGACCTTGGCTGGAAGTCCTCATTTTGGCCCTGAGGTGGGGGGAAAAGCCCAGGAATTGTTACTGGCAGAAACAACATTGCCACATTCAAGCAAACGGGGCTCAAATGAATATTTCAGCAGGTTGGCTATTTTTATACCACTTCTGGCCTGCAGACTAAATTGTGTGGCCAAATTCTCGTTGGGTGCTGCTTTAAGTCACAGCAGAATCCTAATTTGAGACATTTAGGGATCTAGTGGTTGAGAAAAAGAAAATGGATTGACAGCAGGTATCAGATGTTGAAATACCTGCTGTTGCATACAAACTCAGAGAAAGGGAAGCTGTGAAGCTTCATCTCCAAGGAAAATGCAGTGAAGTGGAACCACGCAAAGCTTCACATCTCCACGCGCCCTCACATTCCACCTGGCCAGGAGAGGACTTTCCTAACGCCTCAGGGCCACGTGCCTTGGAAGGAGGTAGGACTGGGCTTCCTCACGACCTTCACTGCTCCTGACTGTCTTGGGGCCCACACAGGCCCAGGAAAAAAGCAGCTGCTCTCTGGCAACCGGGGCCGACAGCACTTTGGGCTGGGGAGCAAACCACGCCTTCGATGACTCCAGCTGCCCTCTCTGGGTGCTAACTGGAATGACTGAACTGTCTTACTGACTCGCTCTGTTCCTGCCAGAGAATCAGAAGAAAGTATGTAGCCTCCTCAATAGCAGCTTCACGGTCAGGGATGTGTTCAATGTCCCACTTAATATCACAGGACCTCGCCCGGTGATTGTTACACACCCTCTTGCGGACATTTATATTTCAGAATGAACTATCTTTTAACATAGAGTTCTAAAAGCTTACTGCTCACTAGGCAAAACAGAATTACATTTTATTTGTACTTACTCTCTTGAGGGTTTCCCTATGTCCTTATATATCCTAGAACTTTTAAAATCTTGTGTCTTCTGTGTGTTTTTGGTAGTACAACCATAGTAAGTACTCACTGAATATATTTTGGGTGCACTTGTATAGATCTGATTGCATTTTTTCCTCAGCCTTCATCTTAATAAAGAGAAGAGTCCTATTTTGCTGAAGAAGGTACTGTTCAAATTACACTGCAAATACCAATTTGCGTCCACCCACCGGAATAGCCAGATACCAATGAAACCCTGAGAAAGTGACTCACTCAAGGACAAGATCAACCAGCAGTAACAGCTGGCAAAGCGTAACTGGAATGTAGGATTCTGACTTCCTCCCAACACTACCACTGACCTGTCCAGCCCAGGCCTGCTGGGGGAGCTGGACACTTCCGTGCGTTTTCGTTTCTTCCTCATGGCTCCTGCTGCCTCCCTCTCAGTTAGGACCTTCAGAGAGGAAACAGATGCCTGTGACTCCTTTTCCAGAGGTGCTCACAGTTCAGGAAGGCACAGTGAACGCCTACCTTTAAGTTGCCAAAGGCAACTTTGACAGCTTTGCAAGTAGGGCAGACATTCTGTTAGAGACGGTCTTAGTCTAGCCAAGGGGAAAGAGACGGTCTCACACATACAACTCTGACTGAACCGGGGCAGCAGCAAGGGGCGAAGTTAAAGGAAGAGACTAGAGTGGGACTTTTTTGACATGAAGCAGTAAAGGCAATTTCCACATTACATACGAAAGGCAACTTACCAACCCAAGAGTACTGTCGTTTACTGGCTTTCCTACAACAGGAAATTTAAATGTCATAATAGATCCAGGTGGATTTCTAGCTACCATTTTACTTCTCAAAACTGTCCTACACAAAACCTCCATGTACGCCCTTCTCCCTTCTGCCTGGTACCACTTATCCTAGAAATACAGTCTTCAAAAATTTATTCCTCCCTTACTTTAGAACTGTTATCACCTACAAGCTGAAAATCCCAGAGTCTGCGTCACACCATGTTCTAACAACATGCCACTTATTTGGGGGGGTCCCTACTGTGAAACAAAAGGTGGAACTTCAGGCATCAGTGACAAATTAATTAGGGAGATATTCTGCGGCAAAGCCTTTGCCCGCTTTTCCAAATCAAACTGGCAGATGTCTACTTGTCCCTCTATGAGTAAAAAGAGTGATGGCCCTTAGGGGTTAAAAATTGGGAGATACCACTTTAAGATATTCAGTGAAAGTCACTGAATACTCTAAAATGGAAGGAAGTATTTATACAATAGGTTTCTTTCACTGAGTGGTCATTCCATCAGACTTTGTACTTACTTTCCATCTTCCAGTGTTTATATATTTAATGGTTTTAACAATTCAAAGAGCTAGGTATTCTTCTTCTTCTTCACCATTTCACAAAGCAGGCACAGAAAGATTAAGACATTTATCTAAGGGCACACAGATTAAGTAACAAAGCCACCAGGATCTGAACCAGGCGGACTGGCTTGGGGCACATGCTTCTGACCCCTGCACAGTGTGGCAATAGAGCCTAGTCTGGCTGACCATTCGCCACATTCAGCTGGCACTGCTAACCCATGGAACTTCAACCTTCCCCTTTTTTCTTCTCTACCACCCACGCTTCCAGCATTCTACTTACCAGGTGACAGGTTTTCATGAAACCATTTCATCTCCACATATAGAGTCAAAACAAATGGATAGGGGACCAAAGCTATTTCCCCATGTTTGAATTTCAGGTGGGACACTCTCTCCCATCTGCTTTTATCTAGGAAATGGTGCTAAGGAGTGAGGGAAGACATCAGTACAAATATCTGAGTACTATTTTAGGAATAAGATTCACTCTCCTTTCCCTGACCTACCCTCCAAACTGCCTATAGGTTTGGTGCTTCTATTTGAATCAACAATTTGCGCTGTAGCTCACTCCCATCCAGAAATGAAAGGATACAGGGAAATACAATGAAGTGTTTCGTAGTAAATGGCTGCAGGTTGTCCAGGTTTCCCAAGACCACACGAACAGAGTCCTGAAAAAAACAATAGAAATGACTTTAATCCTGTCTAGCCTCAGCAAATCTTTCTATTTATACTTGTCATGGCTCTTCGCATACCCCATATCCTATTAAAGCTGAACTATTTGCTGTTCCCTGAATGTGCCTTCCTTCTGCATCTCCATTTCTATGCTCTTGCACAGTCTGTTCCCTCTGCCTGAAATGCCCTTTCCACTCATCAGTATATGTCCAAATCCTACCTACCTTTAAGGTATAGTTCATCTCCAGAAAATTTTCCCCAATCTTCCAAGATATAATTAACTGTTAGTCTCAAACTGCACAGTAATTAGCTTTGGGCCTTTACCACATTCCATGTACATACGTTTTATTTTCCATACTGAGAAATCTCCTTGAGGTAGACTATATGAGGTCTGTCAAGAAAAAGTCCAGCTATTGTTTATACAACCAGATTGGTCTGCGCGACATCAATGTAACCTGGCAGCTAAGGAAAGTGGACTGGAATGCGCATGTGTGAACAATGATGACTTCACTGTACTAGTCAGAGGAGGCGGTAGATTCCATTGAGTGAGCCTGTGTACTGTGAGGCTACCGCATTCAAAATGCCTGAGCAAGTAGAGCAACAAATCTACAACAAATCTCCCTGGAACTATTCAGATGATTCAAAAGGCTGAAGCTATAGGCAACTGGTGACTGGCAGCTTCATCAGGACAATGCACCCACTCATGCATCACATCTTGGGCAGAGTTTTTTGGCAAAACATCAAATCACCCAGGTGACTCAATCCCCCTATATCCCAGATTTGGTGTCCTGTGACTTCTGGCTTTTCCCAAAACTAAAATCACCTTTGAAAGGGAACTGATTTCAGACCATTGAAGAGATTCAGGAAAATACAACGGGGCAGCTAACGGTGACTGGGAGAACTGTGTGAGGTCCCAAGGTGTCTACTTTGAAGGGGACTGAGGCATCATTGTCCTATGTATAATGTTTCTTGTATTTTGTCCCTTCTTCAACAAATGTCTCTTTTTTTCATATCCATGGCTGGATCCCTTCTGGACAGATCTGGTATACTCATTTATTACAGTGTCCCTTCTGTGGTGTGTAGTGTACCACTGTGGTGAAACATGACAGGTCTCCAGTAAATACGTACTGAATGAACAGTACTGGTATTTACTGATATAAAGTTCTTTTGCCTTTGCTTAAGTTAAACCTTTTCTTCTACTCTTTAAAAATCTTAATTGATTAACCTCTAATTAACCTGTGCTCATCAGTATACACTAATTAAACAATTTATCATAAAAAGACTATTAGATTTCTATGGGGAAAAAATCTGAATTTCAGTCCTAGCTTTGTCATCTAAGCCTCGTTTCCATCATATTTGGGCTCACAGAAGATAGAAACTGTCTTGTTTATCTTTGTATTCCCTGTACTAGGCATATTATCTAGCTTATTTATATATTTATTGAGTAATCACAATGGCAAGTGTTATTGTTTTGATACATATTAACTCTCATAAAACCCTGTAAGACAGACACTTCTATTATCCTCATTTTACAGATGAGGAAACTGAGACAAAGAGAGATGGAATAACTTATTCAAGGTTTCATAGTAATGGTACAGCCAAGATATGAACCCAGGCCTGTCTTAACAATTAAGGTGTACTGCCTATCAATAAATGTTTTCTAAATGACTGAAAGAGAATAATAATTCCTGCCTCAAAACCAGTGAAAGCAAGAGAAAGAGAACATGTAAAAAGCACTTTGAAAACATTAATATGGTTACATACAGACACAAATGCTGTCTAGCTGGCACTTACAGAGCTACTATGTGGCAGGTGTCGCACACATCCGTTCTAACCCTCGCCCAGCCCTGAAAACAGGCACTATTTGTCAGCCTCATGGACAGGTGGAAAAACAGACTCAGAGAAGGTAGGTCACTTTCCCAAAGTCACTCTGCGAAGGCAGAACTGGAATTCATATCCCGGTTTGACTGGTTCTAAAGTCTATGCTCTCTCCACTTTACTATGCTACCTTGAGCTCTTCTCTGCCCAAATTAACTAGAGCAAAGTGAATTAATTCTGCTCTACTCACAATTAAAATAAGCAAAAAATTGCCACAGTCCTATATCGTTTTTTTAAAATTATTTTATTGTTGTTCAATTACAGTAGTCTGCATTTACCCCCCACCCCCACCCCCAGGCAAACCCACCTCCCTCCCTTGCTTCCACCCGCCCCCTTGGTTTTGTCCACGTGTCCTTTATAGCAGTTCCTGAATACCCTTGTCCCCATTATCCCCTTCCCCCTCCCCTTTGGTTACTGCCAGATTGTTCTAAATTTCAATGTCTCTGGTTATATTTTGTTTCTCTGGTTATATTTTGCTTGCTTGCCTCACAAGCGTCTTGGTGTGACTGACCTGAAGAACACTCTTCCTTATGTTGGCTGGTTTTGCTTTTCTTATCCCAGTGAGATCCATGTTCCCTGGTAGCTGATCTGGCCTCAGTGCCTTCTCTGATGAGTCCTTATATAAATCCCTTTAACATTTCATATAGTAAAGGCTGCGTGATGATGTACTCCTTGAACTTGACCTTATCTGAGAAGCACTTTATCTGCCCTTCCATTCTAAATGAAAGTTTTGCTGGATAGAGTATTCTTGGTTGTAGATCCTTGCTTTTCATGATTTGAAATACTTCTCTCCAGCCCTTTCTTGCTTGGAAAGTCTCCTTTGAGAAATCCGCTGACAGTCTTATGGAAATTCCTTTGTAGGTAACTGTCTCCTTTTCTCTTGCTGCTTGTAGGATTCTCTCCTTACTCTTGATCTTGGGTAATGTTATTATGATGTGCCTTGGTGTGTTCCTCTTTGGGTCCTGCTTCTTTGGGGTTCTCTGAGCTTCTTGGACTTCCTGAAAGTCTATTTCCTTTGCCAGATTTGGGAAATTCTCGTTGATTCTCTGTTCAAATATATGTTCAATTTCTTGGTGTTCCTCTTCTCCTTCCGGCAGCCCTATGATCCGGATGTTGGGTCGTTTACAAATGTCTCGGAGGTTCCTGAGCCCCTCCTCATTTTTTTGAATTCTTGTTTCTTCCTTCTGGTCCACCCTATCGGTTTGAGTCCCAGCTTCCTTCTTTTCCCTATTGGTTCCCTGTATATCTTCCCTCATTATCTTTAGCGTATTCTCCATTTGTTCATTTATTTGCGTCCACCTTTCTTCCAGTTTTGTGAGCATCCTGATTACCAGTGTTTTCAACTGAGCATCTGATAGGTTGGCTATGTCCTCATCCGTTAGTTGTAATTTGTTCTGATCTTTCATTTTGGCCATTTTCATTCTTTTTATCTTGGCGCACCTATTACTTTAATGGGTCTGCGTCTTAGGTGTTCACCGGTGCCCGTTAACCTAGGTCGCTTTGTTGTGATGTTTCCTCTGGGGGACGGGGCCTGGGAAGGAGCAATGGTGTCTGCTCTGTTCACCGCCGCTCCCTATCACCCTCCGCTCCCTAGTTCCCCACTGCCTTTTCCACCAGTCTCGGCCCTGCTGGTTCCCACTGGCCTCTCCGGTTACACCGGCTGCAGGCTTCACTTGTTTCTTGGGGCTGCATTTTGGCTAGGCACTCACGACGTGAGTCCCTCCGGGCAAACTGCTTCTGGCTTCGCTTCTCCGCCTGGTTCTGCCCCGCTTACCGGTCTGGATGTACGTCCTCTCCAACTTCCTGGGTGTCGGACTTCCCCTCAGTTCGATTCTGTCCATTCTGGTTGTTTCTTTTTTGCTATTGAACTCATTGTTTAAAGTCTCTGGTTGTGAGTGGCAGCGCAGTGCTTCCACCTACGCCTCCATCTTGGCGGAAGTCCCTATATTGTTATTTATAATGATGTTTCTGAGGCCCTGCAAGATCCTAATGCATGTTTCAATACTTAGCCAAAGAGCCACAAGTATCTTTAGGGCTATAACTCAAATTTTTGGCTTTCACAGTTTTGTGCATTTAATTCTATTTGAATTATTTGAAATGTGGCAGCATATGTCTTAATAAACCACAATAATCATAAATCATTGAGTTGTGAAGTTGTAAGAGATTAAACTACTTTAAAACTCTCATTTTAGCCCTGGCTAGTGTGGCTCAGTGGAGTGAGTGCCATTCTGTGAACTGGAATGTTACAGGTTCGATTCCTGGTCAAGACAGATGCCTGGGTTACGGGCCAGGTCCCCATTTGGGGGTGTATGAGAGGCACCCAATCAATGTTTCTCCCTCCCTTCCCCCTCTCTGAAAATAAATAAATAAAATCTTTAAAACTCTCATTTTACCAATGAGGCAATCTAGACCCAGAGAGAGAAATGATTTGCTGAGGGTCACACAACTAATTAGTGGCTCAGCCCCTTGCCCAGTGCTTTTACCAATTTATAAAAATGTCCACCTGTTGAGTCTTCCTCCTGTGTGAAAACCTAAAGCTAGAGGACTTGGGTAGAAAAGGAGTGGAAATAAAGCAACGGCAAATGTTTCCAATTAAGAGAAGACACAGCAGCCTTGTCTGTGTATTTACAGTTCAGTTTCCTGAACGTCAAGTACCAGGCAGTGGCTGGGTTGGGGAGGTTTCCCAGAGCCCTGGAAGGCGGTCCTCCGCCCAGTCCTCCGGAAGCGCTCTCTCTGCCAGCGGCCACAAAACAGAGCTGCCTGTGGCTGGGAACGCTGGCAGAAACAAAGTAACTCTCGGCCTCAAAGGTATTGACACTCCTACTAGGAAAACTGAAAAAGGATACAGGCTTTACTTTCCCTGGAAAAACAGTAACATTTCTTTGCAGAGGAAATGTGGCAGGGAGAAGCCAAACTAATCAAGTGGAGTTGTGACTCAGTTGGTAAGAAATAACTAAAATCTGGATATAGACACATCCTCAGAAGAACAACTTTCCCAGAAGTTGTCAGCTTCTTTCCCTACCTCCAGCTCCTGGACGATGACTTCCTTATTTTCTACATCTTCCCTTCTAGAAGGTAAATAAACAAGAGATAAGTAAGCCAAGAAGGAAAGCTCTGGAGACAGTAGACAGTAGAGCAAGAATGACACTTCCACTGAGCAAAGAAAGATGACTAAATATCAAGTATGTGTGATGACCCAGGGCTCATGGGAGGAAGCGATCGCCTAGGTGGTGTGGTCCTAGAACTGGCACAAGGCTATATACCAAAATACCTTCTCCACTAACTTGCCAAGACCTGAAATTCCCACCGTTACTAATTTGTTAGACCATTTGTAGTCAAGTGTAGTCTGATGACCCCTAGGGGTCCTCAAGACCCTTTCAAGGGGTCTCCAAGGGCAAACATTGTTTTGTTTTGTTTGTTTTTTTAAGATTTTATTTATTTATTTGAGAGAGAGGGGAAGGGAGGGAGACAGAGAGGGAGAGAAACAGCAATGTATGGTTGCCTCTCACATGGCCCTCACTGGGGACCTGGCCTGCAACCCAGGCATGTGCCCTGACGGGGAATCGAACCGGGACCCTCTGGTTCCCAGCCCGTGCTCAATCCACTGAGCTACGCCAGCCAGGGCAACAAACATTGTTTTCAGAATACTAAGATGTTATTTGCCTTTTTCACTGGCTTAATGTTTATAATCATTAATGCAAAAGCAACAGTGAGCAAAACTGCCGGTATCTTAGCATAAACCCAGCCAGCTGCACTAAACTATACTAGCAGTTATAGTAACCTTTACTACCACACAGGAAAAAAAAATCCAGCTTCATTTAATACCCTCGAGGAAGCAGTAAAAATTTAGTAATTTTATAAATCCCAACCCTGAATACATATCTTTTTAATATGTTATAGGATAAAACAGAAAGTATGCATAAAGCACTTCTGTGCCTATGGAAATATCAGAGTTGTCTCCAGGAAAAGCACTCGGGCGATTAGGCTGCAAACTGAGCTACCTGCTCTTTTCATGGAACGGTGATTTACTTGGATACTCAGCTGACATACAAACTATGGTGGTTATTAGACTTGGTAATGTGACATTTTCTCAAAAATGAACAGTGAGCTTATCAATTCAGGTATTTATTGTCAAATGACAACAGACAGTATTTGTTGTCAGTGATAAATTTTGGGATTTCAAGCAAAAATTTGCACTTTGGAAAAGTTCTGTCCACCACTATGAGATTGTCAGGTTTCTGATAAGACTGGTAGTGATATTAACAAATATGATTTTTTGATATTATACAGGCCTATCTCATTTTATTGTACTCCGCTTTACTGTGCTTCACAATTGTTACATTTGTTACAAATTCAAGGCAAAACTCTCTACCAGCAAAGAGATTATGGCTTGCTTTATTGTAGTGGTCTGGGTCTGAACCCACAATACCTCCAAGGTATTTTTCTGTATAATAAAATGTGCTGACATTTGGATGATCTGAATAAGTAAGTCAATGAACCAATGTTTTCCAAATGACCAATGAAATGCATTATGTTACAAAATCATTCTAGGTAAAACATTCATTCAGAGAACAAGAGAGACCAATGAATTTTAATGTAGCAGAGTTCAAAAAGTTCACTGATATAATTTCAGATTCCACATTGCAATTAACCTTTAAAAAAATTACCACAGTAGTCCTGACTGGGTAGCTCAGTTGGTTAGAACATTGTCCAGATACACCAGGGCTGTGAGTTCAATCCTGGTCAGGGCACATACAAGAAGCAACCAATGAATGCAGGAATAAGTGAACAACAAATTCTCTCTCTCTCTTCCTTCCTCTTTCTCTAAAGTCAATAAAAAACATTTTATGACATATTATTTTTACATTAATAAGTATATTTTAACTTTTATGTTTTATTTTTGTATGATAAATATTGACAGGAATAGCCCACATAATCAAAAACTTTGGGATACTCAATAATTTTAAGAGTGCAGAGTCCTGAGATAAGAAATTTTAAGAAGCACTTCCCCCAAGTCATGCCATCACTAATTTAGAAACTTACACGAATAATATATAATATATGGAAAAGAAAATACCTTGGAAAGAAACCTACAAGGTGCTGCTTCAGCCAGTCTCCTGGACTGGGGGAAGGCAGGGAAAGGCTGACCTGCAGGAAAGTGAGCCGACCTGTTTGCAAAGGCCACCCCTCCTAGCCTTAAATTAATACACCTGAAGCTGTTGCCATATCCGATATTTTATCTGAATTTTATTTTCTTTTTTAATAGTTTATTTTTATTGTATTTTTCCCACTACCATTTATCCCCCTTATACCTCCCCCCGCCCCCTCCCCTGCCCCACCATCACCACACTGCTATCTGTGTCCATGACTTCTTTTTCTTTTTTGCTCGAACCCTTCACCCCCCAACCCCCTTTAAATTTACCTGACTCTGTTGCCATATCTGATTTTGAGTTTATACACATTAGATCCTGAATGAAGAAACCTTGTCTCTGGAAACGGGTAGGTGAAGGGTTTTAAACTCATTGCTTCTGAACGATAGCCTATAATAGAAATATTAGAGAAATATTAAAAACCTGAAGATGTCTCCTTACATGTGGGAAAGTGAGCCTGCCCATCTGTAGCACCGTTGATGAGTAAAATGTCTAACAGCACTGCTGTCTATGGCCCAGGTTTAGTTCTGATATTCATTACCTGGGCCATTCTGCTACCTGCATGCAGAGGACGCATGGTGTTCGGGACAACCGCTTCACTTGAAGTCAAAAGTCCTGAACAAGTCTGGTTTATCTTAAAAGCTTGTGCACACTGCCTCTCTCCCATGAGAATAATACGAACATCTGATGACTCACAGGATTTGTCTTTGTTAGCATTAAATATCTACCTCCAGCCCCAGCCAGGTGGCTTAGTCAGTTGGAGCATCATCCCGTGCACCAAACGGTTGCTGATTCAATTCCCAGTCAGGGCACATACCTAGGTTGTGTGTTCAATCCTCAGTCAGGGCAGATATGGGAGGTAAGCAATTGATGTTTCTTTCTCACATGGATGTTTCTCTCCCCCTTCCTTTCTCTCTAAAATCAATAAACATATCCTCGATATCTATCCCCAAATATTTCTTGAACTTATCCTCTGCCCTTGTCCTCATTTTCCCTACAATGTAGGCCAGTGTGAACAGGGCTCAGGTCACATAATGAAACAATCCAAAGGATATACCAATAAGCAGCACAATTAGGAAGACCTCTGCTACTCATTTTACATGGAGTTAAGGGAAGAGCCCCACTCCCTGCCACAGCCAATGCAGCAAATGAGGATGTTCCCCAGCGGTGCTGAGGAAGGCCTCACCTTGCCTTCCTCCCAGTGACTCTTCCTCTTTAGCTCTTGTGAGACAAGAGTGCCTACTACCCTCCTAGCACTTACTAGTTTTACTTTCCTGATTCCAGAATCTCTGCCCACTTAAGGTCCCCCCTTGGGATACTTAGGAAAGGAAAGGGGAGAGACAGAAAAAGGATAGCATGCCTCTTCTCCTCGGGAAAGGGCAACTGGTATGTGCTAAGAATCAAGCACACTGTGTTTTCCTAAGTTACTAGGATTCTTCGGTGCCTCTTTTTTCTTTGTAGAGATAATAAACCCTGTACTTTCTGTCTCTTCGTATAGAAGTTTAAATGAGATAATGAGAGTAAGAGGTCCATAGTTGTTGAGGATCAAAGCTACCTTTACACAATGTAAGATACTGATTTCAGAGGAAGCTGAGATGAGGTAGACAAAAAGTGAGAACAATTTAGGTTTACATCTCAGCTCCAATGTCCCTACTTAGTTTCTCTGGGCCTTGGTTTTCTTATTTATACAATAATAACAAATAATTTTTTCATGCCCTCTTATCTTAGTCTACACAATAAACCTACGAGACGAGTGGTCTAAATCTGACAGATGTTGACACTGACACTGACGGGTGAAGTCACCTCCACAGCTTTGAGTGTTGGACATGGGACCAAACTGAGACAGTATAAATCCAGACCTGATGCTCTTAACACTTTTCCACTCTGCTTCCTGGGGTTATCAGAAAGGAGAAAAAATAAATAGAACATCATTTTTAAGTACTAAATATTATACGCACATAAAGGACTATTTTCATTATTTGTTACCCCATATTACGATACCATTTCTACTCAGCAGGGAAAACTCTTGTATGTTGGAGTCAGAAGATCTATGTACCCAAAGAATGGAAATTCCCACAATTTCCAAAGTTTAAGCCCGGGGCTGCCAGTAAAGAGATATCCCAGTGTCTGGTCTCGCTGCTGACCGGAGGCTGGAGCCAGAGCTCAGGGGATTATTTAGACTAGAATTGCAGTCAGAAGTGAAAAGAACTAGTTGGTGCCAACTTCAGAGTTACCAGAGGGGAAATATTGTTCATATCCTGAGAAAAATCTTGCCGATTCCCCATGCCAAGGCATAGCAGGAACTCAGGCTAGATTTGATGGTGGTTTCTGGTTCTGGGTGAGTTTTCTAAGTAGGCAGGGAGTCCACCTAGTGAGACTTAGGTTGATGCCACAAAAATTTAGATCTCAGTTATATGAAGGGTTCTTAAAAAATGCAGTCATTTCTCTCTACAAACTGAGGGCTGAGGGCATCGGGGCAGAGGAAATGAAGGACATTTGCTGGAAATGAGAACCCAGAGAGGAAGCTTCATGTGCTGAGCTACAGCTGGCTGGCTGAGAGAAGTAAAAACAGCCCTCTTCTAGCTGGGGCCTGTTTCTGTTAATTGCTGGCTGCAGAAACAAACACCACGCATGAATAACCTTGTTTGAAAATAAAGATTAGACAGAGTAATCCAAAACAACCACATAGTAGTAGTGGTGGCTCAAAAATTCCATAAGGTTATTTTCCAACATGAGTACTGTAGTCACGGCGACACTATGTCCCTGTGACTATTATTAAGTTGATGAGATCTTGCAGATGAAGAGACAGGATCTCAACCCATTTTTAAGTGACCGCAAAACATGATGGCTTTAAAACAAAAGAAAAGTTATAGGCAAAATGGGATAGACACAGAAGTGGAAAAGACCTACGGTTTGGAACTGGAGGACCAAGGCCCGGGTCCTAGCTCTGCCTCTTCTTAGTTACTAAACCCTGAGTAACTCAGCCTCTTCACTTGTCAGCTTCTGCATCTACAGATGGGGATCCCACCTCCTCCTGGAATTGTTGTGGGTACTGAACAAGGTAATGCTATAAAATAGTACCTCATAAACTCTAAAGCAAGGGTCCCCAACCTTCAGGCCATGGACCCGTGCCAGTCCAGGCCTGTTAGGAACCAGGCTGCACAGCAGGTGGAAAGCTTGAATGCGATAAGCGTGAATCATCCTGAAACCATCCTCCCCCACCCTGTCCGAGGAAAAACTATCTTCCACGAAACCAGTCCCTGGTGCCTGCCAAAAGGGCTGGGGATCACTGCTCTAGAGTATTATATAAACATTAGCTGTTTCGATAGATTTGAAGTTTCTCTATGAATGTTTACTAGAAAAGCAAATTCAAGAGAGGAAAACTGACTTGCTTTCATCTCACTGCAAACTCTGACAAGTCCCAATCAAGAATCTTTCCTTGAAAATCCCCAATAATCAGACATAAATGATACATTAGCACTGGTGTTAGAAAGAGCAAGCCTTTCCAAGGTCCTGGTCATTCGTGTCACATAAAGAAAAACCTGGGTCCGTGCACAGAACCTGAAGCCGGGCTGAATGCTGTATGAGGATAACGACATCATCTACCAAGGTAGAAGGAGACCATCACAAGGAAGTACCATCACTCAATTTTCCTGGTGTTATTTGATGAGAAAATCTTCCAGTGTTACAGAATATAAGAGCTTCCATAAGTATTTGTTCAAAAATACATTTGCTCTGTGACCACTAATGAACGTGGGCCACAAAATAGGGAAATCCCATTGACACTATGAATCCAATACCCAAGTTTTAGAACCAAGATTGAGAACAGGTGATTGATTGCTCCTTACAACTTCAAAAGTCCATGGCTAGCTTCAGAGGTCTGCCTGTCTTTGCCGAAGCAGACAGAGACTTTAAAGTCTGTATTTAAAAATAGAGATATATGGTTGCCTATACTGTAGTGCCCTTCATTTTAGAGGGGAAAAGAGGGAAGTGCCTCCAAAGAAGAAAGTAATTTCCACAAAGTCACGTAACTCAGTACAGAACCAGGATTAGCCCCGCCCCCTCCCCCAAAGATATTGCAGACTCCCTTGGCCCACACACTTTCAGTTACAACACATTAGTGGGTCAGTCATTTTATTAAACTATAACAGAATTCAAAAAGTCACTCTCATAACTCTGGATGATTCAAGGCAAACTTAATCAGGGTACAGATCAAGCCAAAATCTAGTATTTTCTAATTAAAGGTTTTCAGAATTATATCTTGTAGTATAAAGGGTAACAGTCACATTTGTTTGTCTTCAAGCTCTATTTTCATTTTGTTTGGGAGTTTTTTTGGTTTGTTTTTCCTTTTCTTTTTCAAGCTCTATTTTCAAAAGGTACTATTTTTAGTTTCCTGACTACGTTACAGGGTGATTAGAATGGTTAATGAAATAATGCATGTATAATTATTTATTGTATTGCTCTACACATAGGTTACTCAATAAAGAACAGCCTTTTTAAAAACAAAGTGTTGTCCTCGCTGGTGTAGCTCAGGAGCTCAGGACTGAGCACGGGCTGGGAACCAAAGGGTTGCCAGTTCAATTCCCAGTCAGGGCACATGCCTGGGTTGTGGGCCAGGTCCCCAGTGAGGGCCATGTGAGAGGCAACCATACGTTGCTGTTTCTCTCCTTCTCTTTCTCCCTCCCTTCCCTTCTCTCTAAAAATAAATAAAATCTTTTAAAAAATAAAATAAAATAAAATAAAATAAAATAAAAACAAAGTGTTAAAATATGGGACAGGAAGAGACTGACCTAAAGCTACCCAGGGTACTTCCATGCTTATTGATGTCATTCGCTTTCTCTAGGTTTCTTCCTATGCTTTCTGGTAAGGCACAATCTTTAAAATGCTACTGGCATTTGTTCAGGAATAGATTTGCCCTTGGAACTGTGTCAGATTTTGTTTTGTTTGGGAGAAAGGAGTAACTAACCTCCGAACAGAGAGGTAGGAAGATGCCCTAAAGTGAAATCTAAAGGCCTTAGTGGACAGCTCTACAGACTCAGAAAAATGTCTAAGTCAACCTCTAAGCTGTTCTCTGCACTAAGTGCCTCTTCCACTTCCATCTTAACCATCATAAAAGCTAATGCAAAAACTACCTTTGGTAAAGAGGTCCAGGACTGTGTTGCTTATTATGGAAAAGCAACAGAATAGTATTTCATCTCACCACCCGGTCCAATAGTGCTGTGGCTGGGAAACGTAACACTTTGCACTTTGAAAGAACATCAAACCACAGATATGACTGTAAACAGACCCTGAGGGGGGGAACCCTCGTATTTATAAAGCACTTTCAGTTTATACAATGCTTTCCTATCCCTATCTCACAAGATCCAAAAAAATTCTATTGAAGGAGGCAAGGCAAATTCAGCTAACTTACCTCTATGCTAACCGCTCTAATTTTTACCTGATTTGATTCTCTCAAAATTGTGTTCATTCAACCAAATGTTTGCATGTCTACTATGTTCCAGAAACTAAGTTCTGGAAATAAAGTGGGGAAGAATAAAAACTTGGTCCCTGCCTACAAAGTCTTACAAATAATTTTAACGGTAACAACTAATACCAAAAAAAAAAAAAAAAGGGGGGGGGATAGGGTGGTATGGGACATATCCTAACCTAGAGTATTTTAACCTAGGATGGAAGTGGGGAAGCCCACTCTAAGCGACTCCTATCTGAAGGGTGAGTATGAGTTAGGGATGCACAAATTAAGAGCAGGTGTGGGGGCTGGGGCGGGTATAGGAAACAGCAGATGCAGGAGTCCTCAGTTGGGAGCAGCATGGCATTTCAAAAGACAGAAGCACAGTAACCTGGAACATAGTGGACATGAGGGCAGTTCTACGAGATAAGATTGCAAGTGAAGTCAGTCACCACCCATTTGAGAGCCTCAGGCTCTGTTCTGCATCAGTCACTGTTCTGAGCACTGATGAAATCAGTAAAAAGAGAAACATGATTCCAACTTTAAGGGCTTACACTTCAGGAGGTGTGGAGAGCAACAATAAACATATAAATAAATGAATGTAATTTGAACTACTCCAACTGCTATGAAGAAAATAAAATAGGGCTTTATAAAATGACTGGGAGGCTGCTTTAGCTAGTGAGGCCAGCAAAGGCCTTTCAGAAGAGATCCAAACCAAGTTAAAGCCTTAATGGAAAGTAAAACAACCACGCAAAGTCAAGGGGAAAAGCATTCCAAGCAGCAAAAACCAGTAAGCACAGATGCCCTGTGACAGGTGAATTAATGGACAGAAAGGTCAGTGTGACTGGAACACAAAGACGACAGCATAGAGGGAGATGAAGGCAGAGAGACAGGCAGGAGCCAGCTCACATAAGGCCTGTCGACCATCGTCAAGAACTCAGATTTTATGCTAAGGGTTTTATAAGAAGGAAAGAAATGATTTGTGCGTTAGGAATATCACTCTGGCTGCTGAGAGGATGATGAACTGTAAGAGGACAACAGCAGAAGCAAAAAGACCAGTTAGGAAGCTTTTGCAGTAGTCTGGAAGAAAGGTGCTGCTGATTTGGGCTTTGGGGTCTTAGGAGTTACAGAATAGTTGAATCTGAGGTATATTTTACGCAGATGGACTAGATGTGGGAATCAAGGATGTCGCTTACTTTGGCTTTTGCTATGAGGTGGATATTGGTACAAACCCTTTACTGAGATGGGGAAGGATGTCAGGGAAGGAGATTTGCAGAAAAAAATCCATAGCTCTGTTTTGGTTGAGTTGAAGAGGCCTGTGAGACAGCTCCGTGGATATGCAGAGGGGGTGGTATCCTACTGTGCAAGGGATGGAAATACAAACTTGAGTCATCAGTGTTTCTGTGGCATCTGAAGCTGTTGGAAAGTTCAGGGAGAAAGCATAGGTAGGAAAGGAATGAGGACATTCCCTATAGGCCAGGTTACGGACTGTGGAGTTTATCCTAAGAGCAATAGGAAGGCACTGAAGAATATAAAAGAAAGGACATGACCGCGTAGCTCTTAAGTTACCAAAAACAAAACAAAACAAAACACCCTCTGGTTGTAATGTGGGAATAACCCCGAACAAGAGCAGAGGAACAAGAACCAGCTAGGAGACTCCCGTGGCTCTAGGCAGAAACCTGGAGTCGCCTGGTCTACGGCAATGAAAGAGAAGCGGTCTGGTTCGGAAAACGTCTAGGAAGACGTCTACTCCTGATTGGTGACTTGATGGGGGAGGGTACAGACAAGGGCCATTCCTGGCTGTTTGAACTAGGATGAAAGATAAGCACCCCGCTTTCTTTAAAAAAGGGGCCTCAGAGAGTTCAGCGTGTGAGGGGACAGCGTGGAGTCCCTGCTCGGGCGTGCTCAGTTTGGAGGCGCCCATGGGACACCCGGTAGACGGCGGGCCACCGCGGCGGGTCTGCTACCGGCGGCCGTGCAGATGAGAGAACGAACGCTCAGAGGGTTGAGGATGGGCAGCAAAGCATAAAATACTGACTTCCGAGGTTCAATCAGGCATGTGCAAACCTTCAGAAACTCATTCCAACCATGCAGACATGATGTGACCAGAAGCGCTTCCACGGAAGAGGTCCCGTTTTCATGGCAACGACCCTGCCTGGGTCACCGGCGGGGCTACAGATCAGAACAGACACTTGGGTTACAGCGAGCGTTACTGAGGCTGGGGACGGGGTGAGGGGCCTCAGAACACCGAGCCGCAGGCCGGACTTGCCCGCGGGTGTGGCAGGGCAGGCAAGTCATCCCGAGTCCAGCGGACGGCGGGCGGACGGACGAGGTGTTCGCCCTCCGCGCTGCTCAGCGGCCTGTGGCGGGGGATCCCACCGGCTCGGCACCGGCCGGGCGCTCGCCCCGGGCCCACAAACGCCGCGGCCCCTCCGGCCGCCGCAGCTCTCCCTCGACCCCGCGCCGCTGCTACCTGAGCCCCAGGCCACTGCCGCCACGGCGACGCGCGCGGCCCTGTGGCTGGGCAAAGGGTGTGCCGGGCGTCCGAACGGGCCCAAGGGCTGGCGAGTTTACGTTGCGGGCCAGCGGCGGCGTGGTGAGGAGCTGCCAGACCGGAAACCTCCCTGGTGCGGGGGGAGGCGGAACACACCCGAGCACCGGGCCGCTGGGGCCGTTACCTCACCCCCGAGGGCCTCTCGGGCTCGGGCAGGCTCTTTCTCACACACTGAGGGCTCTTCGCGCCTCAGAAAAGCGGCCTCGACAGGACTACTCACTAGGGAGCGCTCTCCGAGAAACGAGGGCGCCGGCTTCGAACGAAGCCCGGCTACAGGACTCGCTCATCCTTCCGCCCACGCTCTCTGCTCGTGACTGAGCCGCCAGGCCTTCTGCACATGCGCAGCTGCCTTCCCCGCCCCGCCCATCGGGCCTTCTGCGCACGCGCAGAGGTGCTCCTCTCTCCCGCCCACTGGGCGGGCGCTCACAGGCTTGGCACAGGTTTACGCGTGCGCACCGCTGGGACCACGTGTAGGGGTCGCACGAGGTCGAGGTAGAGGCCCCGGACGAGACCTCGGCCGCCCGCGCCAGAGCTGAGGCGCCAGGCACCTCTCAGCAGTTCCCTGGGCGTGTGCACTAGTTGTTCATTTCGTGCTGACTATGTGCTTGGCGTGGTCCAATCCGGAATTGTTATCGGCAGAGCCCCTACTGTGTGTGGAGCATAGTACAGGCGTTTTCCGCACTCTCCCTAATCCTCAAGGCCGTGTTGTAAAGCAGTTAGGAATATCTCCATTTTAAACAGGCGTGGAAGTGGGAGCGAATGGTGGAGGCCCAAGGACTCAAACAAGGATCTGTGTGATTCCAACGCTCAGCACCTTTCCTTCCACTTCCTGGTAATCAAATTCTGACCATGTTGTGAATTAAGTGATTCGTCTCCACATCTCCGTAGGGCTGGGGGTGCTGCCTTCCTGATAATGGACCTGCCCACTTGGGAGACAACCCCGAGGGGCAACTTTTATCCCTTTGGTCTGCATTCTCCTGCTTCCACCCTAGCCCTGTTCCTCCTCCATGCAATGCCTCCCCTACCCCTTACCCACCCCACTTTAAAACCCTACTCCGCATGCTGTGGACGGAAAAGGGTTTCTAGGGAAAGTAACCTCACAGGGTGATCTGATAATAAACTGTTAACAGGACAGTTTGTTTGAGTAGTCCCACCCCAGGCATATAACTTTTTTAGTAAAAAGCTTTGCTTTGCCTTAAGCAAGTGCCGTCCATTGTTTCTGAGCATCAAGGATAACACACGGTTGAAATAAACCTAACCACCCTCAAGAAAGCACCTAATCTTGTTTAACTATCGTGGAATCCAACCCCTCTCCCACTCTCATGTAGTCTTTCCTTTTCCCTCTTTCATCTCAAATACATAAACTTGTTTTCCAAAGCAGTCGAGATCTTTTTCCTCCGCTGTTGCCAGTTTGGCTCAGATAAACTCCCAATTCTCTGCAGACTTGGACGTGCTTATTTCAACAACGTCTGGGTCGTAAACTCCTTAAAGGCTGACACTTGTCTGTCTTTCTCTACTCAGGGCAACTACAAGCACCTGCTACTTACTGGGTGGTACTCCTGGAGCCTCGGGAAAGCAGGGCAGGAAGAAAAAGGAAAGAGGTGGGAGAGGGAGAGCGGAAACTGGACCTCAGCAGGGCATCTGCACCATCTAAAGAAGGATCTGCAATCCAGCCCCCCACTGAACGAGGCCTGAGAGAGGTGTGGTCTGGTAATGCCAGATCTTATTTTCATGGGAAATCTCTCGATTTAAAAATGTCACACCCTGGTAGGTGTAAAGGACAGAGGAAATAACCAGTTTGGTCACAAATAGCCTTCATTGTCAACCAGCCTGGAGGGAAATAGGCAGAAACCCAGAGGATTTGAACCAGAGGGCTTTATTACAAGCCCAAATAACTGAACATCCCTGAGGACATTTTTTTTTTTTCCATTGCTTTTAGAGCGAGAGAAAGAGAAAGAACCGTTGATGTGAGAGAGAAACATTGATGATTGCTTTCTCATACATGCCCTGACTGGGGTGATCAGGGATCAAACCCACAACTTGGGTATGTGCCCTGACTGCGAATCGAACCTGCAACCTTTCAGTCTACAGGACTATGCTCCAACCAACTGAGCCACATCAGTCAGGGCCACATAGACACTTTGACTGACTGAATGAGACTGAACCAAAGTACCTCTTGGCAGACATGAACACACGCTGCTGTTGAGACATGGGAGCCCAAGGTGGTTTCTCAGTCCACATGGCCCACTGGCACTGCCTTCCTGCTTGGGGAGGGTGGGTGGCAGCCCCATGCTGACCACCACTGTTTGCAATGAGGCCAGGGCTGCTTCCACTGGGGCTCTGGCTGAGGGGCTGTAATGGGATGCATCAGGAGGAAGAGGGAGAAATTCTCACCTCGGACCTCAGGAGACCCTTGGGCCTGAGAAGGGGCAGGGCCAACACGAAGCAGGAATATTAAGTGCCAACATTCCAGGAGAGGAGTGGGAGTGAGTGGTATTATTGGAGAAGGGGCTGAGGTGAGTATTTAAGTGAACAGCATGGATTCAGGAGTTTGGATGCAGTGAGATAAATGGATAACAAATATTTACTCCATCAGCAAATACCAATTGAGCAACTGTTACTGTATATTGATATTCCTCCCACTAATTTCCACTCCTCCTTCCTCTGAGTCTAGCCCAAGTTTTCATATATTAAAGAAGCCAATAAGGAGATAAAGCAGCAATCCCCAACCTTTTTTGGCACCCGGGACCGATTTTCCCATTAACCAGGGGTGGGCGGGGGGGAGGGGTCAGGAGGCAGAGCTCAGGTGAGTTTCCCTCCTGGTCTAGGGCCTGGGGGTTGGGGATGCCTGAGATAAAGTACACCCTTGTCTGACACCTTCGCCTGCAGGACACCATCCTGTCTCTATATAGTCTGTTCTGACAATGGCTTCCTGTCCACAACAGAGGTTACACCTCAGGACAGCCAAATGCTTTTTGTGATCCAGGCAGTCACAGGCTTTACCGTCTTCTGGAAACATAGACTAACCTCCTGAATTTCTTTTTTTTTTTTTAAGATTTTATTTATTTCTTTATTTTTAGAAAGAGTGGAGAAAGGGATTTTGAAAAAGAGGGAGAGAAATATCGACTGGTTGCCTCTTGCACACTTCCAACTGGGCATGTAGACCACAACCTAGGCATGTGCCCTGACTGGGAATCGAACCAGCGACCTTTCAGGTCATAGGTCAACACACAATCTACTAAGCCACACCAGCCAGGGCTGAAATTCTTTAGAGCCTTCCAGTATCCAATGAATGTTCCAACTGGATCTCAAGTGCCTGTTCCTCTTCTCTATTCACCTTGAACGTCCGATATTTCTTGCTCCACGTTACATAGGAGCCCTTGCTGCATCACCTTGAGCGTCACTTTGCTACCCGGGAAATTAGAGGAAAGCGCTATGGTTACTGTGCTCCTGGGCACCCCTTGCTTGAAAACTGGGCTGT
The DNA here is from genome assembly GCA_004026765.1 of Micronycteris hirsuta. Lineage (NCBI taxonomy): Eukaryota > Metazoa > Chordata > Mammalia > Chiroptera > Phyllostomidae > Micronycteris > Micronycteris hirsuta. Next base: position 20,151 of record PVJI01006591.1, on the reverse strand, counting down.
ATACTGAACGTTTCCAGTCTGCAGGCCATGGTTTTATCTCCATATTTGTTGACATATTCTTGTTAGGATTAGAACATTTGAACATCAAGAAGACAAAAGTCATGAATATAGGATTGTACAACTTTAACATAGACAATGAAGACATCGAAGTTGTTAAAGATTTGCTTACCTTGGTTCAGCCACCAATTCAAACGGAGACCGCAGTCAAGAAATTGACAGAAGGCTGAGACTCGGCAGGACAGCAATGGGGGAATTAGGGAAAATCACCAAAAACAAAGACGTGTCATTAGGAACCAAGTCTAAGGTCATCCACACTCTCATATCCCTGTTACCATGCGTGGATGTGAAAGTTGGATAGTGAAGAAGACTGATAGGGACAAAACTGATTGATTTCAAATATGGCGTTGGAGGAGGGTTCCATGGACACCCTGGGCCACGAGATAGAAAAACACGTGGGTCCTCCAGCAAATGAAGCTGGACAAACTGCTGGAGGCAAAAGGGACCAAACTGAGGCTGCCCTATTCTGGGCACATTGTGAGAAAGCAGGAAAAGATAATAATGCTGGGAAAGATAGACAGCAGCAGGAAAAGAGGAAGACCAAATCTGAGAGATTGGCTCCATAGAAGACGCCATAGGCAGGAGTCTGTGGGAGCCGAGCGGGGTTGTTGAGGACAGGACATTGCGGGCATCACTCATTCACGGGGTCACCAGGAGTTAGAGCTGAGTCAATAGCACGTAACACACACAACTGCCATACGCAGGGTGGGGCGGAAGTAGGCTGACAGTTGTTCATATTGTAAATAATACAATAATTAATAAATAATATGAGAATAAACTCCAATTTTGTCCCACGCTGTATAAGCATTGTTCTAGGCCCTTGGGGACATCTTGGTGGACAAGGCAAAGATAGTTGCCATCCCGGAGATGGTACTGAGGTCAGACTAGATGGTAGAATTATCTCGGGCAGCGGGGGGGGCGGGGGGTGGTGTCAGTGCTGGACATCATCTGGAGCATCAGCCAGACTTGGAGCTTGCGTTAGTGAGCCACCCAGGAGGGTCATGTGGGCTGACGAGAGATGGCCACCACAGATAGACAGTGCCACCTCTGGTGACTGCCTTATCCCTTGGGATTCTTTTTTTCTTTAAACTGGTATTAAATTTTTGTAAAAATTTACATATAGTACACCTCATTGTTTTGGGTGTGTAACATTTTTTAACAGATGCATAGATCAGGATAGAAAACAGTTTCATCACTCAAAAAATGTCCCCCTCAGGTTGCCCTTTGTAGTCAAACCCTCCTCCCACCCGATCCCTGGCAATCTGTTCTCCATTTCTGAAGCGTTGCCTGCTCCAGAATGTTACATAAATGGAGTCATACAGCATATAACCTTTCAGAATTGGATTCTTTCTCTTAGCATCATGCATTTAGATCGATCCGTATTGTTGCAAGTATAAATGGTTCTTTCCTCTCTGTTAGTGAGTAGGAGTCTATGGTGTGGATGGACCCCCACCGCCCCGTCGTTTATCATTCACCTATCCATGAACTTGAGTTGTTTCCACTCCAGGGTAATTTTGAATAGAGCTTCTATAAGTATTCACGTACTGCTGGTTGTGTGAACTGCAGTCTTTATATTTCTCACGTCATGCCTAGGCGTGGGATTGCTGGGTTATGGGTAAGCATGTGTTTAACCTCATAAGAAACTACCAACCTATTGTTCAGAGGAGCTGTACCATTTTGCATCCCCACTGGCAGAGTATGAGCATTTCATTTGTTCTGCATCCTTGTCAGCACTTGGAGTTTTCAGTTTTTAAACTTTTTGCCATTCTAATAGATGATAATGGTATCTAGGTGTATATCTAATTTGCATCTCCCTAATGATTGATGATACTGAGCATTTTTCATGCACCCTTGGGATTCTTGAGAATTAATAAACCTTTACTCCAACTCAGAAACCAACTTACAGTGCTAAGGAGACTTCTCTGGATTCACACTTGGCTCGACTCACTGGGACATTTCAACAGCAGCGCTCGGCAGACGGTGACAGGACTCAAAGCACAGGCGCCAGACCTGTCAGGCCAGCAAGCAGGCAGCAGGCGGCTCCTGGCTGCGAAGCACCGTCTCCTCTGTCCCAGGTTTTATGCAGAGGGAAACACTTCGTGCCTTTGCCTGGGAGATGTGCGCCCTGCCGGATTCTTCATCCCTCCTGCTGTTGTTTTGTCCTGGACCTCCTATCTAACATTCTCCCTTCTTTCCTTCGCTGAATGAATATTCACGGGAAGCCCACCGCACAGCAGGCTCTGTGCTGAGCTCTAGGGTCACAGAGTTAAAGAAGATACCTCCGCACAAGAATTTCCCATTCTAACAGGGGAGTTAACATAAAGCAGATTTTTAAATAAAATGCAGTGAAGGCACTAGTGAACCTGTGTTCCAGGCCTTGGGGGACTTAGAGGATGATACTTATCCGGCCAGCAGTCAGGAGTGCTTCCTGGAGGAGGAACACCTGAAGTGAGTCCTGAAGGACGAGTAGGTATTAGGCTACAAGACACAGAGAGGGCATTCTAAGCAGAAGGGACAGCATGAGCAAAGGCCTGGCAACAAGCAATGGTGTGCTGTGTGAGCATGTGAGCGTGTGTGTGTGTGTGAAGTTCAGTTGTACTCAGACATGTGAATGGAGGTGTGGAATGGGGAGGGTGGGGTTGGCGAAGGAGAGGGAAGAAGCTTGTGCTCAGGCACTTTATTCCAAAAGCAACCAGATGCTTTTAAATGTTAGATTTGGTTTTAAAAGACTGTTTCTGGTGCCTTCCTTGCCTGCTTGTTGATTCTTTTTTTTTTTTTAATTTGCATTTATTTATTTTATTTCTAGAGACTAGAGAAGGGAGAGAGGGAAAGAAACATTGATGTATGAGAGCTACATCAGTCGGCTACCTCTCGCACTCCCCCAACTGGGGACCTGGCCCGCAACCCAGACATGTGTCCTGACTGGGAATCAAACCAGCAACCCCTCAGTTTTCAGCCCGGCATTCAATCCACTGAGCCATACCAGCCAGGGCACTTGTTGATTCTAACTCATCCTTCAGAGTTAGAATCAGAGTTAATGGCCACTTCCTCTGGTAAACCATCTCTAATCCCCACATCCAGAAAGATCGGCTCCTTCCTGGGCTCTTTGCCCTGCCTTGTGCTCACTGGTCAGTCTGCTTAGAGGGTAGGAACTGGAATTTTCCCCACTTTGGGCTCCTCGGGAGGCTTGACACGGGGCCTAGCACATAATAAATGTTTGATGAACGTGAAGGAATTTGTAAAGGGAGAAGGTTTCCAGGCAGCCCCGCTCCCGAGTCCCCGTCAGATTAAGCCAGAGCTCTCCAACGCGAGTGTGTGAGTGTGTTAGAGTCACGCAGGGGCCTTGTGGGGTCGCTCGGCCCAACCTTCCGATTCACAGGTCTGGGAAGGAGGGGGGCCTATTGAACCTGCAACTTAAGTTCCCAGGTGATCCTGCTGCTGCTGCTGCTGGTGGGGACCACGCTCAGAGAAGCATGGATGTGGCTGTGGTTCAGGCGCTTCTCCTGCCAAGGGAGCCGCCTAGGCTGGGCATTGTCACGGGGCTGTCATTGCTGCAGTTTATCACAGTCACCTGAGCACAGGGCCCCTCAGGGGACTCACATCCCACCTGCTTTGAGCTGGAGCTGGGGATTGCTGTAGCCTCTCCTGGTCCTTTTCTCCCAGGGACTCCCTGGGGCTTCTCAGGGGGGGCCCTGCTCACATGGACTTCTTAACTGGCTTCCCTCCCACTGAAGGGTTCCACTGGAGAGCCCCAGGGGGACAGGACAAATCCTGACCAGGTGCTGTCAAGAAGCCCTGGACGTAGGAAGGAAGAGTGGAGTTCCAGAAGTGGGGGTGTCACCACAGCTCTTAGGGTAACCCCTGGGCAGACCTGCCATCTCCCATGTGGCTCAGAATGGGGTCTTGTCTCCTTTAAGATCAGCTGCTCCCTGGGACTTTGCAGCTCAGGTCTCCCAGGCCCTGGGAAGGAGCCATTTGATCTACAGATGCACTTCCTGTGGCACCTGGGCTCCTCCTTCCCTGAGGCCCCTACCCCTCCTCCCACCTCCCATTGGGTTTCCTGGGCCAATTACCTGCCAGACAACAGGCCTCAGCCTGGAGATGGGGAGCTGGAGGCCAGAGACTGGCCTGGCAGGGCCTCAGAGAGAACTGATCAGGCTTAGAAAGGTAGCCCTGGGAGTGGGACCAGGGGCGGGGAGTTAGGGGAAGTCCCAAAGGGTGGAGACTACCATTGAGTTTGCCAATTACCTGTCCGCTTTGCCTGTTGGGTGTCTAGGTCACAGCAAGTCTGTGAAACCTGATGAGCACCCAGGTGTGAGCCTTGTAGAACTTACCGAGGCGGTGGATGGGATGGACTCGGGCGGCTCACAGAGAACCCTCCTGGGTCCAGCTCAGACCTCGGAGGCCTTTGCACATTTAGTATGGAGAGCTGATTCCTGCAGGTGGGGACTGCACAGCCAGGAAGCAGAGGACCTCAAGAAGGAGGTGAGAGAGAGCCTGGGAGATCCCTTCAGAAGAGTGCTCCTTGGGAAGGTTTGGTGTGTGGACCTCACTGGGAGGCTGAGCCCCCCTGGAGCTCGAGCTCCCCGGGAGCCTGTTCTAGATGCTGGATCCCAGTCCCAGCCCAAGGAGTCACATTCCGGGGGCCGGGGGGAGGGGAGGGCAGGCAGTGCTCTGCATTTGTACCAAGGATCCCAAGTGATTTTTGTCTTGAGTTTTAAAAATTATTGGGCTTTGGAGTTGGTGACTACATCCACATGCCGGGAGGGTGGTGCACCCCAATTTCTTGGAGACAGAAGTGCCTGTGCACAGGACCCTGCCTGACCTCTTCCTATGTACCTCTTTATCTGGCTGTTGATTTGTATCACTTTAAAGCTAATAAATGTAGCCCTGGCTGGATGGCTCAGTTGGTTGGAGGGTCATCTTGTGTACAGAAGGTTGTGGGTTTGAATCCAGGTGAGGACACATACCTGGGTTGTGGGTTTGATCCCCAGTCGGGGCACGTATGGGAGGCAACTGATTGATGTTTCTCTCTCACATCAATGATTCTCTCTCTCTGTGTCTCTTTCTTCATCTCTCTCTAAAAATCAATAAAAATATATCCTAAGGTGAGGGTTAAAAAGAAAGTAATAATAAACTGGAAAATGTAAAAAAGTAAAAATAAAAAATCATCATGAAAATCTTCAAACATACTGGAAACTTGTGCACCCACCTCTTAGACTCTATCATTACGATTTAACTCGACTTGCTTCATCACGTACCCATCCATCCATTATTTTTTGAGGCATTTCCAAGAAGTTGCAAATATACATCCCTCTAAATACTTCATCATATACATCATTAAATAAAGATCAACATTGGCCCTGGCTGGCGTAGCTCAGTGGATTGAGCGTGGGCTGCAAACCAAAGGGTTGCTGGTTCAATTCCCAGTCAGGACCAATCCCTGGGTTGGGCCGGATTCCCCACTGGGGGACTCATGAGAGGCAACCGCACAGTGATGTTTCTCTCCCTCTCTTTCTCCCTCCCTTCCCCTCTCTAAGAAATAAATAAATAAAATCTTTAGAAAAACAAAGGAAAAGATCAACATTGATTTACCAGTTTTTTTCTCTTGAGATAAAATTTACATAAAGTGAATGTCCAAATCTTAAATGTGCATTTGCTGAGTTCTGTCAGATGCATGTACTTAACCTGTGCGACCCAAACCCCTGTCAAGATGTGGACCATTAGCAACACGCCAGCCCGTCCCCTCGTGCCCCTTCCCGGTCAGTCCCCGGCCCCAGTTCCACCCCGCCCTGGAGGCTACCACTCTCTTCAGTTTTTTCCATCACAGGTTGTTTGCTGGTTTTAGGACTTCATATAAAGGAAAGCATATCATGTACATCATTTTGTGTAAAGCTTCTTCTTCAACTCAGCATCATATTTTTTGAGATTTACCCATATGGTTGCATAAGTCCACACAGTTTGTTCCCTTTAATTGCTAAGGAATATTCTGTTATATGAATACACAACAGTTTATTCATCCACCTGGGCTTTATTTATTTTTTGAATACTATAAATAAATCTGCTATAAACACTTTACAAGTCCTTTTGTGGGCATCGTTTTAATTTCTCTTGCATAAATGCCTAAAAGTGGGATCTCCGTGTCATCAGAGAGATGTATGCTTCGTTATGTAGACCTTTTTCCAAAGCGGTTATCCCATTTCACACACTAAAAACGCGCGAGACCTTGCCAACACGTGGTGTCGTCGGTCAATTTTCTTTTCCTTATTCCAGCGGAGGGTGGGGGGTAGTAGTATCTTATCGACATCAGTAGTTTCACACTAATGCTGCTGAGCACTTTTTCATGAGCTTATGGACTATTCCTCTATTTTCCCATGTGAAGTATCTGTTCGAATCTGCTCTGCTCTGCCCTCCCGGGGCAGCGGCATGGCCCTGGCCCCTACCGCAGGGAAACAACTCTCCTCCTGGAGACCTGGCTGTGCCTTTGAGCTGCCAAAACTGGATATCCAGAGTGGGTCCCAGATGCTTGGAGCCAAGCCAGCCCACCTTCTTGTAACCACATTCATCCGTTCACCTCCCCACCCCCATTTTTGCTCAGGAAAAATAAATGGAATGAACAGACCCCAAGTGTGAGCATGTCCCGGGCCCTTGACGGGGTTCCCCATGCAGCCCCCCATATAGCCTGCACCAGGCCCCCAGGTGAGCCCTGTCATGAGTCTTGTCTGTACAGCTGAGCCAGCAGGCTCTGTTACGTTAAATAATTTCCCGAAGACCACACAGTAAGTGACAGTCCGAAATGGAATCGGATGTGTCTCTCCTCCTGTCACTGCCGCCCATGGCATCTGCCAGTTCCTGATGGAGACGAGGGTCTTAGCTAGGTCCCTGCTAGCTCCTTCCTCCCCTGGGCCCTGGTCTGGGGTCCCTGGAGCTTGCTGGAGCACTGTTCAAACTGAAAGGAGTTTCAGAGCTCCGATGTAGTTAGCGCTGCCTGCAACCTCAAAGGCTGTCCTCTCCCGTCTCGGCCCCCTTGGGTGTTGCTGTAGGTCTAGATCAAACTCCTCTGTGCCATGGGGCGCTCTGGGGCAGGGCGAGGCAGCCCTGCAGCTGGTCCCTCAAGGCCTGGCCTCCTCCACCCCCACAAGCGTCTTCTCTCGTTCTCGCTCCTTGTATATTCTATTTGTTCCCTTTGGACTTCTCTCCCTGCCACGTGAATCCTGCCCATCCCTAGCCAGCTGCTTGTACTCATTATCTATTGCTGTGTAACCACCCCCCCCCAAACTTCATGGCTTAAAATGATACATATTTATCTCACTCGGAGTTTCTGTGGGTAGTTAGCCATATAGTTTTGATTTGGGGTCCCTCATGAGGGTGCAGTCAAGATGTAGGTCGGGGTGCAGTCATCTGAAGGCTGGACTGGGGCTGTGGGATCCGCTCCCAGAATGTGCACTCACGTGCTTGGCAAGTCGGGGCTGGCTGGTGGCAGGGGCCCAGTTCCTCATTGTCTGCACCTCTCCATAGGGCTGCGTGAGTGGACTCACAGCCTGACAACTGGCTTCGGCCTTAAAAATAAACAAGACTAGCCTTGGCTGGTGTGGCCCAGTGGTTTGAGCACCAGCCTGCTAACCAACTGAGCACTGGCCTGTGAACCAAAAGGTCGTTGGTTCAATTCCCAGCGAGGGAACATGCCTGGGTTGTGGGCCAGGTCCCCATTTGGCTGTGTGCAAGAGGCAACCAATCTATGTTTCTCTTACACATCAATGTTTCTCTCCCTCTCTTTCTCCCTTCCTTCTCTAAAGATCAGTAAAAAAAAAATTAAAAATTTTTTTAAATTAAAAAAATTTTCTCTCTAAAAATAAATAAATAAAATCTTTTTTAAAAATAAACACGACTATTTTAATTGCTTTAATGAAAGTCTAGCCTAAGAAAAGAATTCAAAATGTGGTTAACAACGTCTACACAGAGATATTCATTAAGAGGCTATTTATAGTGGTAAAACAAACTGAAACAGCCCAAATGTTCACCAAGGAAAGGATGTTTATGTAAATGATGACATACCCATGACCTTGGCCTGTTACACAACTGTTAAAGCGATTGTTTTGTGGAGTAGTTACTGACATAAAGTGCCTATGACAGCTATTAAGAGAAAATTTCAGGATACAAAATGTGTATACAATGTGATGCTATGTAAAGAAAATAATTCACAGGAAATATGCTGGCTGCAGTGTTAACAGTGGGGTTTTCTATGCTTTTCATTTTTTTTTAAATTTTGAAATAAAGATTCGCAAGCAACCGCGAAGGCAGTACAGACAGGTCCTGTAGACGTCACTCGCTTTCCTCTGGTGATGACGTCTGACGGGACTCGGTACAACATCAAGACCAGAAAGGCCTCGTCGCTCGAAGTGTTGTGTAGTTCCGTGTCGTTTAGCACGCGTGTAGAGCTGTGTAACCACTACCTGCCAGACGAAGAAGGTCCCGTCACCTCGAAGGTGCAAAACCGTTTATACTCCCCCCGCCCCTCCCCCACCTCTCTAAGTCATCTGCTCTCCGCCTCGACGACTTTATCATTTTGAGAATGTTACATAAGTGGAATCATGCCGTAGGTGGCCTTTTGAAATTGGCTTTTCCCCCACACACAGTATAATGCATGCCCTTGAGTTCCATCCAAGTTATTATGTGTATCTATAATTCAATCCTTTTTATCGCTGAGTAGTATTCAATGGTATGGATAAATGTTTCCCTGCTTTTCAAATTCCCTGCTGAACATGATATGCGCCAATTTTTAGGAAAAGGGAAAAGTACTGCTGTGGGTGTTGGGGGGGAGCAATGCAGAGAGAGCAATTCATGTCTTCAGGGAAATTTTGTGTTGATTTAAGTAATAGAGTTGTGGCCTTGGAGTGGCCTCGGCAGGCGCCTGGGCACGTTCTTCACGTGGTAGGAGTGCTTCCTCCTGTGGGTGATCCCAGTGACAGGGAACTCACTACCAAATAAAGCAGCTCATTGAACTGGTATCAAATCGGCCTTCCTTCCCAGAGATTGGGCATGACTGAGAGATGATCTTCTGTCATGGGTTATTGTTACCGTGCCCTGAGTCTCTTTCCTGTCCCCCAACCAGATAAATACAAGCCCAAGACAGTGAGAAAAGCCTACAAAAGCTGGAGCAAGCTGTCACCTATACTAGACGGATCTACAACCGCCCTCTCTAGGGTGCTTCCAGCATCCGCTGGCTTAGAAAACCAAGGTACCGCAGACAGATACTTTAAAGTGGAATGAAATTCCACATGAACACACACATAGATACCCACGGTCCCCTAGGAAGAGTCTCCTTTCTGCACGGCAGCTTCGCCCCAGAAGGCACTGAGCCACTAACTCAGGGGAAAGGTCTGAGTCTCTCCTATTCTTGTCCCGTGTATTGGACCCCAGATCTCTTCCTTTTCTTCCAGCCTTCCTTGAGGGCAGGCTCTGATCTGTCCATGGTTCTGATTGTGAATGAGTTTCACTTCGGGGCAAGGTATAGGTTTGCTTTCTTCTTTTTTTTAATTTTAATTTTTAAAAAAGATTTTATTTATTTATTTTTTAGAGAGCGGAAGGACGGAAGAAAGAGAGGGAGCGAAACATCAGTGTGTGGTTGCCTCTCATGCGCCCCCTACTGGGGACCTGGCCCACAACCCAGGCATGTGTCCTGACTGGGAATCAAACTGGCAAATCTTTGGCAGGCTGGCACTCAATCCTCTAAGCCACACCAGCCAGGGCTCTTTAAAAGGAAAAAAAAAGGAAAAGAAAAAAAAAATATATATACACATTTATTTTAGAGAAAGAAAGGAAAGGAGAAACATTTTTTTGTTTCACTTACCTAGGCATTCATTGGTTGATTCTCATATGTGCCCTGACAAGAGGAGCCTGAGGAGAAGGGGGTAATTGTTATCTTGGAAGATCACAGGAGGCTTCCTGGAGGAAGAAGCATTTGAAGAGGAAGGACAGGGTCAGATTCTGGGCACGCAGGAGTGATGCGGGAAGGGGGGACAAGAAGAAGAGGCCCTTGTGGAGACACAGCTGCAAGGGCCCTCGTAGGTCATCTTGCCCCGTCGCCATGGTCCATCCACCCGTATTTACACTGCCGGCTTCCAATTCACATGCCATCTTGACTGTTCCCCTGATCTCCAAACTCTTTGTGATCCAGTTGGACGACAAATATGCATCTCAAATTTAGCATGGCTGAAACAGGGCTCCTGATCCTCCCCCACCACACGCACACTCCAAACTGCTCCTCTCCCAGTCTGTCTTGGTCCTTGGCACTACCAACCGCCCATGGCTCAGGCCCCAGACCCCAGCATCACACTTCCTCCCTCCCTGTCCCCGCAGCTAACCCACGAGCACATCCCGTCAGCTCGTTCTGTTGAATCTGACCCCTTCTTCCCACCTCCCCACTACCACCTGGGCATGGCAACCACCATCACTCACCGGGATGACAGCAGCAGCCCCCTCACCGCTCTCCCTGCTTCCATACTCCTGGAGGCCAGAGGGCGGAGCTTCCAGCTTCTGCTGCATCCAGATGCTGCTTGGCAGGGGGCTGCCTAACTCCAGCCTCTGCCTCTGTCTCCACATGGCCCTCTTCTCTGTCTTCTCTTCCTATTATTGGCGACCTCCTTTTACCGGCCATTGGATTTAGGGCTTTCCTGGAGAGTCCAGGATGACCTCAGCTTTAGACCTTTAACTTAATTACATTTGCAAAGATGCTTTTTTCAAATAAGGTCTCACTCACAGGTTCTGGGCGGACTTATCTTTCAGGGAGCCACGACTCACCCCACTACCGGCGGGGGGTGGCTAAAAGTTTAAACTGAGTTTAAACTTTAGTCCTCCAGTGAGTGGTTACTTTTCAAAGCAGAGAAGACTTCCGGCCTGCACATACTGGCTGTTTCAGCACTGACAGTCCATGCGTGACTTCAGAGGTCTTTCTGAGGAGGGAGCGTCTACGTCGTGCTTGCTGCAAGCCTAATTTGAGGCTGTGTATCTCTGGGGGGCCAGTTGGGGGAGTTGTTCAGCCCTAAGCCTCCCAGATCCTCTCTGTTCACTGCTGGGGGGCATTGCCTCTGCTGGAGAGGGGGCAAAATCGTTTCCCTCTGAAAAGTGGCCCCCTCAGCCCTGGCCGGGTTGCTCAGTAGGTTGGAGCGTTGTCCCCCATAACCAAAAGGTTGTGGGTTTGATTCCCAGTCAAGGCACGTACCTAGACTGAGGGTTTGATCCTTGGTCAGAGCACGTACGGGAGGCAACCCATTGATGTTTCTCTCTCACATGAATGTTTCTCTCCCTTTCTCTGTCTCAAATTAAGCAATGTATCCTTGGATGAGGATTAAAAAAAATAGCCCCCTCAAAAACAAACCAACTGCTGGTGTTGGTGATGAAAGGAAAAAGAAGGGACCCAGGAAAGTGCTGGTTCTCGCCCGGGACGGTGGCAGCCCTCTAAGGTGGGTGTCCCCGGGTCCCTCCTGGCTTTTGGGTCCTCGTGTAACCCTCTCTCCTTGCGTGTGAGCTGGAGCTAGTGACTTACCCCTACTAATAGAATACGGTCACCGTGACAGGATGTCGCTTCTGAAATTAGGTTACAAAAAGACTGGCTCTGTACTGCTCGCCTTTGCCTGCTCTCCGGCTCGCTCGCTCCAAGGGAAGCCAGCAGCTATGTCGGGCTGCCCTGTATGGAGAGGCCCACACAGCAAGGCACTAAGATCGCCAGCCAACAGCCTACAAGAGCCTGAGGTCCTCGGTCCAGCAGCCCTCGAGGAACAGAATCCTACGAACAACCTTGTAAATAAGCTTGGCAGTGGACTTTCTGAGGCCTGCAGACAGCCATCGGCCTGAGCTTGGAAGCGGATCTCCCCGGTGAGCCTTCCAGTGGCTGTAGCCTGGGCCAGTACTTCGGCTGGGGCCGGCGTGAGACCCTGAGCCAGAGGCGCCCAGCGGAGCCACGCCCAGAGTCCCACCCCACAGACACTGTGAGAGGAGAAGTGTTCGTCACTTAAGCCACTGAGTTTTGGAGCAGGTTGTGAGGTAGCCGTAGACACACGCAGATATGCGTGCAGGTTCCCAGGATCTGTGTGGCCACGTGGAAGGCTCCCACGACGGTGACGGCCACGTTTACAGACCAGGGCTTCACAGGAACCCCTCAGAAATTGACAATACCTCCTCCCACTATTTTGATGTGGTTTATATTTTTAAAGATTTTATTTATTTATTTTTAGAGAGAGGGGAAGGGAGGGAGAAAGAGAGGGAGAGAAACATCAATGTGTGGTTGCCTTTCATGGGCCCCCTACTGGGGACCTGGCCCGCAACCCAGGCATGTGCCCTGACTGGGAATCGAACCAGGACCCTTTGGTTCCCAGCCCGCGCTCAATCCACTGAGCTACACCAGCCAGGGCTGATGTGGTTTATATTTTTAAACAAGCAGAATATCAAGCCATAGTGACAGTTGCTCATTCTATGTTTTATGCTTAATATGTTACAAGTGTTTCCCTCCTCATTAGTCTTCAAAGCTTTCTTTGCTGTTAGCGCTTCTTCAATCATCATCATATGAGGGTACCAATGTTAATTTAGTCATTTCTTTCTGTTTTGAACTTAGGGAAGGCTTTTACCTTCTGGGTCATGTCCATCCGCCTGTGGCTGCAAGGAGAGGGTGGGGAGGCAGGAGGCTGGATCATCTGTGGCCACGTGCTCCTGATGCTGCCCAAGTCTACACCATTTCCTAGCTATGTGACCTTGAACTTGTTACTTAACCTCCCTGGGCCTCAGTTTCCCCTTCTGCACAGTGGGGATAATCACCATACCTACATCTCACAGAGGTATTAGAGGGGTCACTGAGTTAACTCGAGTAAAGCACAGCGCAGTGCCTGGCAGCTTTTAAGGCACATGGACACAAGCCCGACCATGGTGTTCTTGTCGCCTGTCGAGTCCTGGTCCCTATGCCTCACATCGACTCTTGTCCCAGATTCCAGCTGCCCTCTGATAGACATCTTGGCTTCGCTCCTGCCAGTCTGCTCTCCCTGAACCTTCCGGTGACCCCAGCTCTGCTGCCATCCACAATCCTGCGACCATCACACCTACTCTTGCCGGGTGGCCCTGGGCAAGTCTATCCCATCTCTGGGCCTCAGTTTCCTCATCTAGAATATGGGAGGGGGGTTAGATTAGGAGGTCCATGAGCGATTGCCCGCCTCTGAGATTCTAGACTATTCCCTCTCCTTTCAAAGGTCCTTTGTTTTCAACAGTACAGAGTACAAGCAGGGCTTCAAACAACTAGCCAAAGCAAGAGGAGTCAGAAAACACTTTATTTACCATAACGGAGCGTGGAGACTTATGCCCAGCATCCTGGAGTGTGTCGGATACTAGCACAGTGTCTGCTCGCAGACTGTGTGGACATCTGGGTGAAGAACGGGGTCTTCTCATTGCAAGCCCCTCACAGTGCTTGTCCTGACTCTGAGTGAGAAGCCCCTCGGGGCAGACACTGCAGCAGAGCTCCAGCCTGGGCCCCGACCAAAGAACAACGGGGTACCGGTCAGAGGGGTCTGGGGCTGCACAGGGATGGGGCGGCACTGTAGAAGACCCAGGTCTCACGACCGCCAGGTTCAGGTCCAGCACTTGCTCAAACGTAATCTTGAACCTGAGCCTATTCTTTCCTCCAGCACATTGTCTCTCAGGTCCCTCACGGCCTTGAGGGGAGAGGGAGGCAGGGAGTTATCTGGGAATAGCCTAGAGAGCGGACCCTCCAGAATCTCCCTGGGTGTTGGTATGGCTATTGGCAACTCACCTGCAGAAACCCCAGGGGAGACTGTTCTAGAGTTCCCCCAACTCCCGCCCACAGGCTGTTTCTGGAACTGAAAACACTGCGAGAGGAAGAAAGCGTGGGCTTCCAGACCCGTGCCGGCCTACCCCCACCCAGACATGGACTCTGGCCCACCCGCGGTTAGGGCAAAGTTTCAGGGACTGCAGGGCGCTGCCGCCCTGGGAGTCACAAAGCGGAGGGAGCGCTCCTCCCTCGCCCGGCACTTAAACCTCTTCACACCAGCCCACAGTTTTTAGGACTTCAATCCCTAAGTCGCCTGGGCCAGGATCCTACCAGGAGAAGGAGGAGCAGAAGGTGGCCTTTCAGGTCCCAAGAAAGGCTGTGTGACCTTGGACAAGTCACTTGGCTTCTCTGAGATAAGTCTTCTTCTCTGAAAAACTGGAGTGATAATCTGGATGTTGCAGAATGACCATGGAGTTGACATGAGATGGTGGTGGTGACGGTGATGGGCCTGGTAGAATGGTGGGCACACAGGGATGGCTTCCTTTCCCTAGAGAAGTGCTGGACCAGCTGGTCAGCCGAGAAGGGCAGCCTCCGGTGGCAATGGAGAAGACACGTGTGCGCTAAGGCTGCCTCCTGAGCCTCAGGAAGGGGCCAGCCCAGCTCCAGGGGGCCGGGTTAGAAGTGGACCTGAGCAGAGGAGAGCAGGGGGAAGGCCAGCAGGGGGCGCAGGCTGAGACCCACACCCAGCCCTTGCTGATCGGCTGCTGAGAAAGCAGGCGTGTCCGTGTCCTGCAGACAGGCCAGCCCCAGAGCAGTGGAGGAGCTGCGGGGCGGCGAGGGCACCAGCCGCTCCCTGGTGAGGTGCTCCAGCCCAAGGGGCTGTTGAGGGGCAGCTGGGGCTGCGGAGCTGGGCAGGAGGGCTTTGAGTTTGGAGGAAGGTCTCAATAGGCTGGAGCCAGAGGGCGAGGCAGATTGGACAGGGCTGGGGGACAGCTGGGCGGGAGTTGCAGTAATCGCAGTAGGGCCAAGGGACAGCGAGGGCAGAGGGGACAGGAGGAAGCCAGGGGAACCGTGAGGCTGCGGATCTGGAGAGAGTTTTTGCTGAGCCGAGGCAGAGGAGGCTGGGCTCTGGAAGGGGCCGGGTTGCTGCTGGCAGCCTTGGGGTCTAGGAGGCGTGGTGCCCGGGGGCTGCCTGGCCTGGCCCCAGCAGCCAGGGGGCAGGGGCGCCAGGCAGGAGGCGCAGTCCGTGAGGCACAGACGCTGGTGCATGTGCCAAGTCCGCCTCCACCACTCCAGCTCAGACCGCAGGCCCTGGATCTCCTTCTGCAGAGCGTGGTTGTGTTTCTCCAGGGACTCGTGCTGCTGGAGGGGGAGCAGGTGGGCAGGGAGGGGGTGTCAGCCAGCACCAGAGGCTCGGCATGAGCCCTATTCACCCCCCCCCCCACCAACCCCTCAGGGTTCTCAACTTGGTGAAAAGACACCACCAGCATGCAAATGTCCAAGCTGGGGGCCCTTGGCTACTGCCTGGCCATCCCTCCACAACCACTAAGTCTCCCCCATTCTTCCTCCTACCGAGGCTCAGATGTGCTTGCTCCCCATCCTCAATCCCCCAAGCCAGGGGTCTCTACTAGCCTGCGGCAGACCGCCACTCAGCTGGGAGCTCCTCCAGCCTCCTAACTGGGGCGTCCCCCAACCTACCCGGTTTTCTTGCCCCAGAGGGACCATTGGGCAGCTGGGTTTAAAATTAACCACACATTTTAAAGGTTCCCACAACTCCCCGTGTGGGCTGACCCCAGCTGACACTTCCAGCTTTATCTCTCAACTTCCCTTGGCCCCCCACTTCCTGTCCCTTAGCCGGACTCTACTTCCTCATGACACTTCCTGTCTCCTCTGCCAGGACACTGTTTCAGCATCCCCTCCCCGGGCTCATCCTGACATAGACTTCTCATGGCAACCACAGGCCACAAGTCCTGCCACCCTGGACGCCTCCAGGCCGCTGGGTGCCCTGTGGGACCTCCCCAGCACCCAGGCACCGTGGGGGAGCCCAGGTCCTGCTCTGCAGGGGCCAGCACAGTGAGTTCCGGGGGGCATCCCCAAGTCAGTCCGTGTCGGGCTCTGTCCTGCCAGGTGTCCTGCTGAGAACCCACAGGGACAAAAACCCATGTGCAGTTGTAAACACCATTTATGATGACCACAGTGGTGGAAAATGCAGGAAGAACTCTATTTCCATAGCTCAAGGGGCTGAACCACTTTCTTCCGCTCCCTCCAGCCCTGACCCCTTGTGGACACTTTTCAAAAGAAGCAGCTGCAAGGGTGTTTTACATGAAAATGTTGCTCAGGCGGTGGACTCTGAGTCCTAACAGATAGTCAGAGCTGCCAGCAG
This sequence comes from Micronycteris hirsuta, assembly GCA_004026765.1. Lineage (NCBI taxonomy): Eukaryota > Metazoa > Chordata > Mammalia > Chiroptera > Phyllostomidae > Micronycteris > Micronycteris hirsuta. The sequence goes on along the minus strand of PVJI01006591.1, from coordinate 3,940 downwards.
CCTCATCTCGGGCTGGTCTCTACCTGCAGAATGACGTTTTTTTAAATGGCATTAGATCACCCTTCACCTAAATTCTCCAAAGGCTTCAAATCACCTCCAGAAATTGACTTACTCACTCATTCATTCATCCGCCACCTTTAGGAGGCTCAGATGTCACCTACGCAGGGAGGGCATCCCTTGGGAGGTTTCAGTCACCCCACCTACCTCACCCCCTTCCCTCTCTCCTGCTTCAATTCTTCCCCATGGCTCTATCACCACCTGACATCCCAGGCATCTCACGGACCATTTGTTTGTCTGCCCGGCTCCCCCATAAAAATATGAGCCCAGGGAGGGTAGGCTGGGCTTTCGTCTGCTGTGTTCACAGCCGTATCTCCAATGCTTAGAAGTGTGCCTGTCACTCAGGAGACACTCAATAGGCCGTCCTGGAAGGAAAGAGTAAGTGGATGCACGAAGCCGCGCCTGGCGCCAGTCCTCGCCTGCTCACCGTCTACAGGGCGCTGTTCTCACGCCCGCGCCCGCGCAACTTCATCGGCCTGCGGTGCCTTTCCTGACTTCTACCCGTTCGGAAAACTCCTATTCTTCCTTCAGGACCCCTTCAGACCTCATCTCTGCATCACCTCGATGCTGCTTCCTGTTGTTGCTCCCCTCCCACCCCATGTGTTTCTAAAGCGCTTGTATTCTGACTACACTCCACAGGGAATAACTGAGTCCCTTCCGTCTGTCGGGCGCTGGTCCAGGTGACGGGGAAACAGCAGGGAACAGAAGAGTTCCCTGCCCCCGGGGTGCTTACAGTCTGGTGAGGGGGACAAGCAAGGAACCACATCCAAGGGGGTCAATACTGACAAGAAAAATAAACCAGAATAACAAGGAGAGATCTCTTTAGATCAGATGGCCTAGAAAGGCCCTTCTGAGGAGGTGACATTTAAACCAAACAACTGGAAAGAAGTGAGGCTCTAGCTGGACTGCTGTCCGAGGGCAGAGGGAACAGCAAGGACGGAGGCCCTGAGGCTGGATGTGCTTGTCCAGACGCGGCCCCGGGAGAACAGGGTGTGGGCTGTTAGGAGAGAGGGCAGGCAGGCGGGGGCTGGTGTTACAGAGAGTATAGGGCCTCTGGGTGCAGAGGGCCGTGATTTACTCATCACTAGATGGATGAAAGTGTCGGCCAGGTCCTGAGCCCAGCTCTCAATAACCCCCATTAGGAACTAAGGGTGTCCTTCCTCTCCACATGGAGGAAGAAGGGAACCTCCAAGGGTAGGTGACCATCCAAGTTCAAATTACTCTCCTGCCCCACTGGGCTCCTTTGCCTCCTTTAGTCTCCACAAGGGTTCTGCAGGTGAACAGGCATTCTTGTCCCCATTTTTGGATGGGGACAGAAGCTCAGCGAAGGAAGTGAATTGCAGCTGGGCACCACAGCTGGGACTCTAAAGCCGGGCCATCTTAAGCCTGAACCAGAGTTCCTCATAGTGTGGTCTTGGCCACCTACATCCGAACTCTGACAGGCTACGTGATCCATCCCAGTGCAGCTCCTGACCTCCTGAGGGGGGGCCTGAGGGGCAGGGGAGTGCCAGGGATCTGCCTTTTGAGAGGACCTCAGCTGGTGGCTGTGCCGGGCTCTCCCAGTTTGCCTCCACTTTTTGTCTCCTCTCCCTGGACTGGTGTGCCTAGAGGGCAGCGGCCGTGGACACGCCTTCTGTCCCTGCGGCCCAGCGTGTATCTGGAACACAGTTTGCGCTCAACACCTAGGAATTTCCAAATCTCAGCGGCAGAGCCCTTCCCTCCTCCCAAATGCAGCACTGGGAACACCCAGCAGTGTAGTGGGGTCTGCTCACAGGCGGGTGGGGGTCGGGAAGGGTGGAGCCCCCCACCTGGTGCAGGGCATCCGCCTTGTCCGTGTGCTTCTGCCGGCTGCGCTGGGCAGACACCCGGTTCTTCTGTTTCTTCTTCAGCTGCCTCTGGTGCTCCTCAGGGTCCTGCGGGGCACAAGCCAAGGGTTCAGGTCCTGGCAGCAGCTTGTGCCCTCCGTCTTGGCCTTCTGGAAAGCCATGCCCTTCCTGAGTCAAGTCCCCGAAGGTCCCTTTTTTTCCCAGAAGTCCCCTCTGGTTCCCTTGGAGTCCAGGAACCCCACGGCAGGCATGGCACACCGCGTTGGAACGCCAGCCTCACTCAGTGTCAATGTCCTGTGCACACCTCATGCTGCGGGAGGACGAACGATAAAGCCGGGAGGCTGGGATTCGAACCCAGACCAACCTGACCTCACGCCCACACTCTTTATTAGCTGGGTAGCTCAGGGCAAGTCACTTACATCTCTGAACCCAGTGTCTTCCTCACAGGCCATAAAGCAGGCAGCCCCGAGCCAAAGGTTAACAGAGGTCAGCCTCCTATCGCTACTATTTCCACAGCCAAGGTGGTTGATTCCTCTAGCTATGAGCTCCACCGTGAGGGCAGGCCCAGGACCTGAGTCAGCTCCCAGAGCAACGCAAGCCCAAACGTGATATTCACCTACTTAACAAGGATTTGTTGAGCACCTACTGTGTGCCAGGCGCTGGGCTAGGGGGACATGGCAGTGAACAAAACAGGCAAAAATCCCTGCCCCCAGGCGCTCACATTCTAGTGGGGCAGTGACCTAGAACGAATGAATGAAGTCTGTCCTGACGGAAGAGGGGACACAAAGGTTGACAGCTGTGGCTGTTCCCTGCCCCGGACGACAGATTAGGGTGTCCATGATACTTAGACAAAATATTTAACCAAATGCCCAGAGTTTTGGAAGGTCAGATGAGACGGAATGTTGGAGGCCCCGCAGCCCAGCCTCCCCTCCCACAGGTCCCGCCGGGAGGTGTGTTCTGAGAGGAGGGAGCTCAGGAGAGAGCCTGGGGTCATGGCCATGGCCATGGCCATGGCCACAGCAGGCCCGTTCCGGAGGCTGGGGCCGGGGGAGGCAAGGGGCTGGAGTGGGGGTGGGGGGGTACCTACAGAGAGAGGAGGGGCTGGCCTCTAGGTCCCCAGTCCTGGGAGTGGGGCAGGGCCTCCAAGGGGAGGGAAGAGAGGCTCCCCTAAGGGCAGTCAGGGGAGAACAGGTGGGTTAGGAGAGAGCAGTGTTCAGAGGCCAAGTTCTAAGCTGGAGGCTGGATCTGCAGTGTGAGAGCTGGAAAGCCCTCATTCCAACCCCTGGGGAAAGGGAAGCCCAGACAGAGTGGCTGTGGAGCCCACTGTCACACAGCCCTCTGTAGCGCTGGGACGAGCAGAGGAGCTCTGAGCACACTCTCCCCACCCAGGCATTGAGGACCCCCGGGGCATACGCCACCCCCCACCGCCCTCCTGGGTTTCTTGTACTTACAGTCCCTGTCAGCAGCCCTTCGCCCCCGCAGAGGTGCATGGCTTGGGCAGTGGGGCAAAGCTCACACCTGGTTCGGGGTGTCCCTCAGCTGCTGTGACCTCCTAGTGCACTCTGGGAACCCAAGGAAGTGGTGACTCCTTAAATCCCCAGTGGCCACTCCGCCCCCAGCAAGCCAAGTTTCAGTTTCTTCTAAAGCCACCGGCTGCTCAGAATCCCTGGCTTGGGTTGGCTCACGTGGCTGGAATTTCCTGATATGAACTGGCTTTCCGGTTGGGCCCCTTCTCTGAGAGGAGGACAGTGGAGGGTGGCTAGAGGAGGGGAGACCAAAGCCCAGGTGCAGGGAGGGTCTTCTCGGGGACGGAGGACAGGCTGCCAGGGGCAGAGTCAAGAGAAAACAACTGGGGACTGAAGGCACATAGTGGGTGCGGGAGAGGCTCTGGGCTCTGGGATCGGAGGCGCCCAGGTTCACAGACCACCTCTGGCACACAGCAGCTGTGCCCCTTTGAGAAGGTGATTCAGCCTCTCTGAGCCTTCGTTTCCTCAACTGTAAAGGGTGTTGGGGGGATGATACAAATACCCACTCACAGGCTTGATGCAGAAACCACG